>JBAMHX010000009.1:8527566-8539634 GCA_037177515.1 Pseudomugil tenellus | reverse complement strand
AAAAAATCACGTTTTTATGGTAAATTTAGACGAATGAACAATTGCCCACCTACCTGTCGTTAGCTGCACTGTTAATTAAGTTCTCCTTTAACTTAACTTACTTTGAGCTTCTATTTAAAATTTTAGTTAGTTGGTAGCCAAATGCCGATCAAAACAATTCATATATGCAACAAAATCATTTGAATGTGTTTTTTAAAGTAATTTTTAAAAATTATTCTTAAAGCCTATGGATTCATCAATTTATCAATTTGATGTAAACATAAGATATTTGTAAAAGTCTGTGCAAACCAGCATCATGTGATAACACATCAACTCACTAAGAGAAACTTCCCATACTGCTTGAAAGCTCCTATTTGGTAAGTGAGATCTTCTGTTGTTGATTACTTTATAATTTCAGGTGCAGATAAAAATTATCAAGAAATCAAAAAGAAAGTATTTTTAAAAGAAAAAAAGAGCAATGCATTTTGGACATTGCAGAAAAGCCTAAAGTAACATGGGTTGTAAATAAACTTATATCAAAAAATTAAGAATAGAATTCTGTCATTCTATGTCATAGAATTTGTATACCAAATAGAAAATGCATTATTTATGGTGAAGAAATTTTAATGTGTATTTTTAAGCTTATGTTTTACTGCTTAATAGATTCTAAACTATTTAAATTATCATAGTTCCTTTATTCTTTTCATGGATTAAAACAATATGCAGATGACTGTGCTCGTATATGTGTTATGATCTCTTCATGTTTACTAATTTATTCTGTTTTAATTTCATGGTATTTTGCTGAAATCTTTCAGTTTTTATATTTTTTCAATGCCTAATTAAGTCTGTGCTGTTAATAATTTGTCACCCTCAACCCAGTTGCACCCAGTGATAGTTTTATATAAGTTTTTCATCTTCCCCATATAGCTTTTTGAGAAATAAAAAATTTACACTTGTTGGGTAGTATTACTCTCATCGCCATGCTTGAAAAAGTACCCATCCCTGTGTCTGTTTGCAGTTATTGTTTTGACAGCGTTGGTTTTTCTTGCTGCCTTCTTGACAAGGTCTCTCTTGAGAAATAATTCATTCTCTGAGACTTTTACCTGGCAGAAAGAGAAGTAGCAGTAGAAAGAAGTAGTTCTCCCTGTTTATCAATGTTAAATAAAGCATGGTGCATTCATAACCTATTTTGTATTCACAGAAGCATAAATGCATTTTAAATGTTTCTAGAGCTTTGGCATGCACTATTTCCAGCTTTGTCAAACTATGGTGTTAAATAATTATGAGCAGGAGGGTTGGGTGCAGAACCATGGAACACAACGGGTGCAAAGCAGCACTGTCATGACAACTTAAATCCTCAGGGTGAGGAAGGGGGAGAGCAAGAGAGGGCATAAAGAGAGACCGTACAATAAAAGTTGGGTTAGTAACCAAAATATAAAGTCACCTTTCTGAGCTAAACTAACAAACCGACAAAACTTGAACGGTGTTTACAAAACATGAAGAAGGTAAAATAGTATATCTGACCTAAGAAGAAGTGATTATTCAAATTATTCCACAAAGGACCTTTAGGTAAAAACACCAGCCTTTTTTGGCTACCATCACTTCTCTGAGTGTTGGAACGAGGCTGTGATGCTGGAAGCACAGCACCCCTGGCAACGCTGCCATGCCAACTCCAATCATGTGTCCTGCATCTATACAAAACAGCCAGGTCCCTCAGGAGGATGTAGCCCACAGCTAAACAGAAACAAACACCTCTCTGTTCTTGGTGCTGAATGAGTGATACCTATGGGGAGAGGGGAGACTCGCAAAGTTGACTGTGATACAGGCAGAAGGCCTACTGTTAGCTGTTGGTGAACAATGAGCCCACAGCATGTCAAAGATGATTGTTTGTGAAAGAGAAAGTTAAGTAACTGCATTTTCACGAGGTAGTTTTAAGTCTATAATAATTATTAGACAATGTCTTTTTAAAGAAATAAGGTATCAGTGTAAAATGAGTGGGTAGTACATCACCAATTTAGCTTGCATTGCTTAAATTTTATTATAAACGGACTCACTTTGGACATTTTTTCCCATATTTTGGTTATAAACGATGCATACATAACTTTGTTTTAGAACCGCATCATTCAGCTGTATTAGCACACTGGACCAAACTCTAATTACTGTAAAACCCTGTAGTTACAGTGATGCACATGGAGGTTATACTACATCTAATCTCAAAATATTTTAGGTTAAAATATGAGCAGTTGCCTGAAGTTGAAGGAAAATGGGTCATGATTCTAATTATTTATCATTGATATTTTCATCTCATTTATGTTAACCAAAGTTTGGAAAATCAATGGGACCTCAAAATGGTGTAAAATTTGCATCTCATTTAAAAAACTATATTGAAACAACTGAATCAAGAAATACAGCACACGATGCAGAAGTATGAAGGGGACATTAAATAAATTACACAGCAAGGATAACACTGAACATTTACCACCTCGCAAAACAAAAACAATTCTTATCAATTAGCAAATAAGATCACTCTTTTAACCAGAAGGTGGTCTTTTCAAAGAGCTGCATACAAATGATGAAATGCTGCTTTTTAAACCAGTTGATTGTAGCTGTAAATTGTAGTGGCAAGAGGAAAAGATCTGGTATTGGAGGTATTAATATTTGAATGTGGCCAACAATAACTTGTTATATGAAAATACAATTAGGAAATTTGGGTAGAATATGTAGTTTGTCACTAACAGGAACATTGTAACTGTAATTGTAACATTGTAAGTTACTCTCTGTCTGTGCTATATGTTGCTGCACACTGATACTAAATGTGATCTGTTTGTGAGAAGCAGTCAGTGAGTTTGATCCATAACTTAAAAAATTACTCTTTAAGTGTAAAAGACCTTCCCTGGTCCTCTAGGTTAGTAAAAGAGACTTTTACATAGTCTGCGTGTTAGCAGTAACACCACTGCAGTTATGCTAATCTAGCGTGGCGCTAGCGGACAGTTTAAAAGCCCATCAGTAACTGCAAAAATGACATAACTGTACACAATGTTTGAGAGTACAACTACTCATTACTCTATCAGCTGCATGTTGAGTTGCATTTTCAAAGAAGTGATGTGAACAAAAGGGAAGGAGGTGTTTGGTAACATTAGTGTTGGACTATTTATGACCATAATATATTTAAAATGCAACTCTATCATAGATAACATGTTTTGGCATCTCAGAACGGCATCTAGGTTTTATTTTGGTTCATATTAGTAATAACTCACGGCAAAGAAAAGTATAGTGAAAATCTACATTAAATGTTAAAGAGCATCAGGGACCAGCTTAAATAATTCTAATAACTTAACTTATTCTGTTGCTTATATTCAGCACAACTATGGCCTAAATCTAAAGAAATAAACATCAGTACAACTGGTAGCCAGAAGTTTAATGTTTTATGCATATTTTTTGTACTTAAAATTTACTCTCTGTTAAAAAGATAAACAAGAACTAAAGGATAAAATATTGTGAAAGAGTAAAATATTCTCCCTTTACCTGATATTATTTTTATTGCAAAGGGGAACCAAAAAAGTTATTTTATTCATCATAAATTATTTATTTAATCAGGATGTTAATCAGTTATTGGAATTTTTCTATCAAATATCTTAATGATATGAAAAAAGCCCCATATCTGTTGTTTCCTTGTTACTAGTTCTATCTGCTTGTACTTTCTCGTACATTTTTCGATGATGAATACAGAACACAAGAAAACCCAGTGTCAATAGCTCACCCAGTCATGATGTATTTTATTAGATTATATTTGCACTTTGACCTTTCATTTTGGATAACATTTCAACAGAATACAGAAAAGAAATATTTGTGCCATTGATTTGCAATTAATCACATGTAACTATTGTCTTGTGATCAGCTGGACTGCAAATGTCATGACATGGCAGCACAAGCAACACCAAAGATTTTCCATGAGCTTCAATCACTGATAAGCTTTTAAGTGATGAAGTGAACTGATAAGATTTTATCTTCATCGTCTTCTAGTAATATAAACTAGTTTATTAGTTGTATAATTTGGTACTTAATTCAGTGTGCATAAATGTTCAATAGAAAGACTGACAGAAGTGAAAAGTAACAAACTTTACAACACAAATAAAAGGTAAGATAAACGGTAATAGCTTCAGTTATTACTGAAGTGTCCTCTTATGAAAGCCGTTACTCTGTAGCTCAGCTCCACAGTATAGAGGCTGTGATTGCTTTCCTTCACAGTTAGACATGCATGTTAAGGAAACTGAATTGCCTCAAACCCTTTTCTATGGCTAAGACACTTCTTATTATGACCCCATGGAGTTTAAGTTTAAAATTAATTTTCCTAAATTCCAAAAGTTTGTAAAAAATATGCATCAAAGGATAATGGATGCGACGGCCATGTCCCGCCTTTGCTGTAGCTGCAGCTGCCTTCCTCCCATACTCCTTTTTCTTCCTCTGTTCATTTCTCTGTTCAGCCTGGCTCTAGTTATCTTTCTCATTCCCTCTTTTTCACAAAACTCGCTTTATTCTCGCCCTCGGAATCTCTATCCAAAGGCATTTGTGAATCTTCTTTCAGTGTCACTGCAATGGAGGAACAACATAATTTTTAGACTCATTTTCAGCCCTGTAGCTTCATCTGCCTGTCTCTATATCGCTGTGAAAAAAGAAACAGTAAGAGATGAGGAAAAGCTCCTCTGAGGACATCTAATATGCCGCCTACATGTTTAAATGAGCTGAACATGACTGCATAGCTCGAATCTTCTTTCAGCTTTATGTAATGACTAGTTTGCTATAAACTCTCCTCAACCTTCACATCTCCCTGATAGGAAAATGTGTTTAGCTTTGCCGATAGGAAGTATTACAGTTCTAAATAGCACTTTCAGATTATGCCTGAGCCAACTTCAGTCTTATATTTTTAAGTGCAGCCCAAAGGTTGTGTGTAAACCGTTGAAGGATTAGATGGGCAACCCAGTTTGCTGTGGCTAATAGACAAGTGTGCTGTCGTATAATTCAGTCTAAAATGCATGTTTTCCAACAGAGAACACAACTTATGCTTGGAAACCTCAGAGCTAAAGAAAGCCTTCAGTTTATTTAATAAAACTCTGTTAACATATAAGTTTGTTTAGTTTTTTATCATGAGCAAAATAACCATTGAAGTCGCTGATGATTTTTGTTTTTAATCTACCGACACCAGCAACACTCCCAGAAAAGTAAGGTCAGACACCATGTTCCATGTAAAATGCCGCAGGAACTTTTAGCTGTCTGGGGACTGTAATGCTAATTCATATAATATGTTATGAGAAATCAATGTAATTTTATTACATATAACTTTGAGGAAAGCAAACGAGTTTAAAAGAAATTATTAAGGACTTGTTTGAAGCTTTAATGTCATTTGGTAGATATCCAGTTGGTTATAAATTCCTTCTGCCTCACAACAGTAAGCAGCCATAGAGACATAAAGAACTATGCTCAGGCTGAAGAGGAAGGATTCCCACAGCAGATGGCATTGCCCCAAAAGGGCCCTTATCTTAACATCATTAAGTTGGAAAACAGTGAATACTCAAATCCAAAGAAACTGCAGTTCTTAGAACACCCTTCTGGTCAAGTACTGTAACAAGGAATGCTGACGGTGCTTCAAAAGCAAAGCATAATCAAATATTGATTGATTGTTTTTGTGTTATTGTTTTTTTAAGATGGTATAAAATAGATTTTTTCAAATATTGATGCATTCATTTTTGTCAGATCTCTGGTCTACCAGCTCTATTGAGATATCCATGTTGTGAACAATATTTCATAGATACAATTATGGATCACATGTATTCGGAAATTAGCATTTATGCAATTAAATTTTCTTCTAGATCCAAAATAAAGTGTAGTAGCATGAAAATAGGCCATATAAACATATAATTTTAAAGCATGAACAGTGGCTAAACAAGCTGCTCTAGAGAAAAACGGATGTGCATACTGATTTTTTTATACAATATTTGCCAGCTTGGCACACAGTTTGCAGTTCTTGTAAACAACCCAAGTCTGAGCGCCTTTACAGACTTCATACTTATTTCAAAACCCTGTATCTGCACGGCCATATAATCCTTTTAGATTTCCCTGTTACTTAAGCCGATGGGAAATTGTGTTGTGAGAAATGATGTTAAATATATTTCAGATGGCCCTTAGCAAAGCAGGAGAGTTATAAGATTGGATAGTCATTTCCAGTAGGAGATGGGCATCAGCAATATAACCTGGCTCATCAGGGAGCGCTCCAAGCATAAGACTGCTGACAAAGCTTTCACCAGAAATAGCTCATGACTTGCAATTTAAAGCTGGTTTTAGTATAACACAATTTGACGAGCTTTCAGAATGATTTCAGAACGATATGGAAAAGTACAGCTTGATGAGACACTGTATAGAAATTTGCCACTCACAGGGTTTTACATGATTCTGTCTTTCTGCTTAAATTTTGTGAAGGGGGCTGCTGGTCCTATATATCAAAGAAAGACTTTAATAGGAAATATTGTTGGGTGAGCCAGAAACATCATTGATAAGACTGTTTTACCTCATTCATACGCTAGTGAAGACAAAAGATGATCTGTTTACCACTAAAAATTTTGTAAAGAATGTCACCTGTGAATCATCCAAATACCAAACTTACCACAACCTTAAACATTTTTTGTGTGGTTGTTTTATTCTATTATATACAGTTAATAACCAAGTTCAAGACAAAACATCTATCACACCACAAGACTATGACGAAGATGAATTCATGCAGTAATATTTAATATAGTGCATCTTACAACATCTTGACTTAAAGTTGCACTTCCTGCTAATTTGTCATCTTCTTCAGTATTAAACATGTGTGTGACAATTATTGCTAACAGCGTGCTGGACTATGTTTTCAAGAGCTGTGGAGTCATTCAAAATGGCCTGTCCTTTGCAGCACTACTTAAGTTATCCAGATATATTTCTTGTAGAGATAGAAGAGGAAATTTGTTACACGGTACAACGTTCCAACAGGAAAGTGGAGTCAAGCTGGATGTCAGGTTGAAATAAACTTATGAGGGTGATCCAGAGAGTGTTTACTGAAGCCACGTCTACTCAGGTTAGTGTTTGAAACAATCAGGGTTGATAGGTCCCCTGTTATCCATCCGTCCTACATTATAGCAGCTGCCACTGTATCTTGATTTATCCAAATGTCCTCTGTGACAAGTAACCGTTTGTTATTTGGATTTCATTCGCTTCAGGCAACATGATTTCGACACACAGCAAATGTGTTTGGAGTTATGAGGTGTTACGCTGGACAGTGCTATTGCAATTAATTTATTTTCCCACAAATGTGTAACATTAAGGATGCATTTCACAACAAAGCAAATTTAAAAAAGTTATTATAACCTGCTAATTTTGAAAACTCATAAGTTTATTGCCCAACTAGACAATGTTTTAAGTCAAATAAATTAACTGGATGTAAATCCCTTCATGGAAAGGTTAGGTATTCTGTCTTGATTCTTGTAATCACAACTAAATCCAATAGAAAAATACAGATGAGCAGACTCAAGATACTCACCTTCAAGATGTAATTTATTTCATTGCTTTCTTTTTTCTACTTAAAATTCATGCATGGACATGACTGTATAGAGTTGGGTAGAGTTGTATTAGGAAAACTGAAGCTTTTGTAGCTCAGATCAACAGTTTGATCATATTGAAGGAAAAATACTTTGTGGCTGTGGAGTTACACTTAAGAGTTTTTTTTTGTCCCCCATGTTCAAGCTGGGAAGATTTAAAACAACTTGCTTAATCCCTCATAATACAGTATCTTTTAAAGTGTATTATTTTTTCTTATTTCTAGATAAAATCCAAACATTTGACATAGTCACGGGAATGTAATGGAGAAACAAAGACTAAATAGAATACAGTGTAGGCAGACAATGACAAATGCTGGATCCACAAGCACATTAAATTCAAACTATCATCATATTTTCTGCTTTCCTAAGGCAACACATTTAAAAGATAATATTTTTATATTCGTGTATATTATATTGTGTTTTTTCTTTTTATGAAACGACAAATAACAATAAAGAGCACATTTATCTAACATCTAACATTGTTGTGTGTGAGTGCATGTGAGTGTGAATTTGGCAGAATTCATCCCTGACCTTATTCAAAGAGCTTATGCTGCACTTTAAGAGTCTCAGTCTCCAGGGTTAAAGACCTTCATTTTGCACAAATAGCATTCAAAGGGAGTGCTTGCTTGCAGTTCAAAAATGCAAAATTTCATTTACTCCAAAGAGCTTGTGAAGTTTATACAGTAATTACATCGCCCATTGCAACCTTCATAATGTAATAAATTGGTAACATGTTGACCTAAGTTTAAGACAATAGGCAGGTAGTGTTTTGGAGGTACATTCAATGAGAATGTTTAAGTCATTAATGCAACCTGGACTTGTTTATTCTATTAAAATTGTATGTAGCATTAGCAAAATCCAAATTTGTTGACTGTTGAAAGACAGTTTACTATCAGTTATGTAATCAAATAATCTGCAAGGACACAGTACGTCAGTAGCTGTGCCCCAATTCAAGGTCTGCACATACTGCATAAGCTGTGTTCTACGTAGTCTGCCCACTGAAGCACACTTACCGTTAATGACATGAGAGTGACATGAGACAGCCTACTTAGTGTACAAGAATCACTCATAGGGCTCCAATCCCTGTGATCCTATTCTTATATATATATATATATATATATATATTACTGACAGAAAATGGTCCACAGTAATGTGAATTTTATTTATTTTTCCTTACCTAATTTTCAAACATGTGAAAAAATAATCCTGGTGAAGCATGTAAATGTATTTGTGGTCATGGGAAACAATGCTACTACCGCCCCAGCTTGTCTGCTGGGACAAATATGTGTGTATATGTATGTTATCGACACTCGACTGCTGCTCATTCGTTTCTATCTTGAGCGGAATGAATTCTGCAAGGGAACAGGCCGTGAAGGATAGATCTCATGTAGCCTTTGTTACAAGCTAATCTTGTGCCAAATGAAAGCGCAGATTTGTAAGGTGGATTTGAAAGAACCCTTTAAATTGGGACAGTACTTGGTGCAGCACTATGATGTATGTAGCAGATGAATCTGCATGCAACACCTGTGTCCAACTACCAGTAGACATTGTGGCCATCTGACTGCACTTATCTGTGCTGTCACTATATGATTTCTTGCTTATGTAGTTTTTCTAGGATGTAAGTTGCTTTGGAGAAAAGTGTCGGTATTCTATAGAATAGAATAGAATAGAATAGAATAGAATAGAATAGAATAGAATAGAATAGAACTCCAAGGTGCGGAGACCCCGAACTGGGACACCATAGGATTTTTATTTTTAAGCACTAAGTGTGGATAAAGTTATATTTTTCAAGTAATGCTTTGTTCAAAAGCAATAAACTAAACTAAACAGGCAAGTTCAGTATTAATGTAATAAAACATAATTTGGCATAAGTGGATTCTGTGTTTTAATGCCCCGCCTGAGACTATAGAATGGATTAGGGAAGACATCCAACTATCTTCTCTCTCGCTGGCTCACAGGGTGTCAGGTAGTATTTCTTTGCCTTGAATTATGCAGCATTGCACAGAATACACACAGCTGCAGATATAAAAAAGAGTGAAAGTCTGTAGGTGCATTATAAAGTTGTCTTGTCTATTTCCTTATCTTAACTGCACTACTGAATGGTGCTTTTTACATTTAGCCAACGGGTGTTATCTAACATCACTGTCTTATCTTAAAGGCAAATATACACACAGATTTATTCTTACTCACATCCGCTGTCACATGCATCTTTGTGAATCTATCACAAGTTTAAACAGTGCATATACAGATCTTATACCTGACAAGAAGACCAGAAATAAATCCTGAAAAAGACTGGGCATTTGGAATCTTAGGGTTCACCATGATAGATGACAGCACTCACAATGCATGATGGGAAGTGTGATAGATGTCTGCAATGACACCAGCCACACCTTTGTGCTTTTTGCCTAAGAATGGGCACAAAAAGCATTATGATGAATGATTTTACTTCATGTAGCTGGTCAGAATATGCAACAAAAATGGCTTACAGTCATGCCACGCTGGGTATAACAGCTGATATGAGGCAGAATTACAAAAATATCACACTGCCTTGTCTGTGTTACTGCTTGGACTGACAGGAAAGAAAATGTGTCTTTCTAGTTTTCTTTTTCTGGCAAAAAGGGCAGTTTTCAAGAGTATGGAGAACTGCACATTTTACTGATGTTCTTTTTCACAAGCATGAAACATATTCATGAACATATAACTGTACATCCCCTTTTTCGTTCAGAAAACAGAATTTTTATCTTGACAAAGAAGGAATAAAACTTTTCAAAATTATTTTATTCAATGTAGATCTAAGATTTTTTTATTTTTTATTTATTTTTTATTTTTAGGAGCCTTGATGGTAGCAAACATTTTTACCTTTTTCTTATGATACCAAATTCTAGTAATATGTAAGTTTGCAGTTTCTGTATGCTGGCAACAGCTGTTACCATTAAAGTACCATTATTAGATGTGCGCAAAACCTAAATATCACCAAAGAAATCTGGCAATGGAAGCGTTTACATTTTAAAAATCCTCTAAAATATTTGCTACAATGTTTTCACACTCAAAAAAATGTTTTTTTTCTGACGTACTGATTTAGAAGTGCATATAAGTATGATAGAAACGATTTTTATTGCATTTACTCGCCACCAGATGTGACGTAGGTGGTCACCTAACAATATCAAATCAATTAAAGAAGCAGTTGAGTGGATGGACAGAGTATACTGAAACCTTTCTCAGAAAATTAAAGAAAAAAATATACCTACCGTCCTTGATACCAAACAACAGCAAAATATAGAGTTCTGAAAGGAATTAGAAAAGGAAATCAAGAAGGGCTTAAAAAAGCTGTAACAAATTGTCCACAGCAAGAAATACTACCTGGCATAAACTGTAATTATCATACAATCTTCTGAGGAGTTTTTATTAGAATTACACCTCATGCAATAAACGCTATTCAATAATAGTAAATCGCAATTGTACATCCATTGTATCATTTATGCCGCTGTGTAACACACCCAGTAAGCAATCAGATCAGCTCCGTTGTACCTGCTATTGACTGCTTCATATTAGAAATCTAACTTTCATGTAGTGGAAAAACTGTGAAAGAAAGGCAGCTAGTGATACAAGGGAGTTTGAACAGCATTGGGAAATGGAGCATTGTGTTTCATTCAAGGAAGTTTCATACAAGGGTTTGTAAATTTATATCTACTAAATGTTTGTAGTCCCAAAGGATTATTGCTTTTCTCAAAGAGTTGACCTTAAAACTGTCACAGTTGGAAAAATAAGCTATTACAATAATTATACAATTATATATTTAACAACTTCATAAGCATGCAAATAATTTTGATGTATTTTATCAGTATTAGTCTACTGTCTAAGTAATTATATACATTTCTTAGATGCTCAATATTCAATGAGTTTGTCATCTTTCTATTGGTCGTAATGACTACACATAATTGTATTGATATTATGGATGTCCTGATTTAATCTCAAGTATCTAATTGGGCTCCTGATCAAAGCACGTTTGAGTGTTGGCTATCGGGGTTAGCAAGCACACTTCAAAGTTTGGTGATTAGCAAGTATAATTTGCATTTCAATACAGAATCCCATAAGCCAAAACATGGATCATTTTGCAATTAATAATACAAACAAAAAACAACTCACTAGTTGCTGATTCAGTACGAGGCAAGAGACAAAGTAGCATGTAAAATTAAACAATTCAGTATAATAAATTATGTAAGATTTACTATAAAAATCAATTGGGAAAAAAACTTACAACTTAAGTTACACACTTAAACCAGAATGCATGTCATGTGACTATCGGATGGTTATTAAGTGTTTGTGCTTATGGATAAATTTGCTAAAAGAGCTTTTAACTCTAAAATTGCCTAATTGCCACCACCACTGGATAATAATAATAATAATAATAATAATAATAATAATAATAATAATAATAATAATAATAATAATAATAATAATAAT
>JBAMHX010000009.1:8461617-8502889 GCA_037177515.1 Pseudomugil tenellus | reverse complement strand
GACCTCCCTGTTCCGCCTCCTGGGTGGATGATGGGCTGGCTCCGGGGTGGGGTGGCTGGAGTCCTTGTCTGGGACTGGCTGCTGTTTGTCCTAGTCTCGGGATTCTCCTGGCCAACGTCTGACCTTTTGAGCGGAGGGGGTTGCCTGACCATGTTAACTTTCCTGCGAGCACTTTTCACCTCGTACGTTCTGCCTGATGACACAGTCACTAAGATCCCTTTTAGATTATTTAGTAACAGTCCTTTTTCCGTATTCCTATTCGTTTACTCTGCGGGAGCTAATGAGATCCTTTTTTTCCATTAATTTCTGTACAGGTGTGACGGATGGCGAAGTATGGGTGGTTAGATTGCAGTTTTTTCTTTGTGGTGTGTTTCTCTGTCTCTTCTTTATGTTCTGTTTGTGTTCTTTTTCTTTTTTTCTACTGCTTTCCTATCCTTTTTTCTGTCCCCTCTGGTCCAGAAACATGGAAACTCTGTCAAACTAAGACGAAAATAAAATTCAGATTATCAAGAGGAACTTTGCATACAAGTATATACATATAGTTCCTCTTAACAGAGTAAATTTGCTCAGCATGGCACTGCGGACAGTTCACCATTCTGCCTGCCTTAATGCTGGAGAAGACAAAAAAAAGAAACTTTGCTATTCTCCCTAAACATTTTATCACCTGTATATTCAATATATGAGAGTGCAATTAAATGTCTGTCTCACCTACAAGATGCTATTTCTTATTTTTACCAGATTGAAATATTTTTGAGGTGGCAAACAAATGATCACTTTACAATTTAAATAGAGGTTACTTATCAACACAGAGGTGATTTATAATGCTTAAAGAGACGTCCCGTTTCAACACCAAATATCTGGCACAGTAGACATTGGGGAAAAAATAAAGAGGTTAACACATTGTACAAGAGCAATAGTCTGAGGATACTGAGGAAAAAGTGTCACCTGATCAGTATCTGGTCAGTTTTGACAGTTTAATTACAGGAGGGAAAAGCTCTGTTTCAATACTGCCTCCATCATTGAATATGGTCTGACTCTGTCACACTAGAAACCTTCTACTTGTTTGCTCTCTCTCCGATGTCGTACTCAACCTCACTGAGGTAAAGTAAGTTTATTCTATACCATTTATTTTTCCCATTTTAAACTTTAAAAAATAAGTGATATCTAAACATAAAGAAGCATAAATCTTATACCTATTACCCAAAAGAGATAAGATTGTAAGTGTTGCTGATACACAGCGGAACTGTGTTATCTAGTTTTAGCTTCAGAAAAATACTAACATAAACAATAGCTCTTTTATTTACATGTACTCTAGTTGGTGCAAGAGAAAATAGATGCTGCAGCTTCTATTCGGCAGCACTTGCATACTTTTGTCACAGATCACTCATCAAAGAACCTTTTAAATCTCAAGCAATTCCTTTTGATTTGAGATTTTCCTTAAATTAAACATGACTGCTTTTTAAAAGCCTACTTTTTTTTCTCTGCGCAACCAGTCTGTTTATTCCAAACACAGTGCATTGGTTGCTGCCTTTGCCAGTAAATGCATCACTTCCCGTGCAGCAGAGTGCTTCAAATCTTTGACAAGCTGGAGGCTAAATTGCATTGTGTTTCATCAATAAGCAATAGAGTACCTCTCAGGTGTAGGGAAGGGCAGTGGACTGCTGCTTTAGCAGCTCGACACATGCCTCCTGATATCCCAAAGAAACTGATGACCCCAAGCTGTGAATTGTTACGGCAGATATTTCTGTCCATAATTCACTGAAGGGGATACAGGGGAAAGATTTGTGTATCAATGAGGGCAATAGTGGAGCCTCCAAATACTACACAGCAACTGAAAAATAGCTAAATGATTACACCATTTATCACTATGTGTATTGGGTTCTCCTCCTAGAGCGCAACCTAAGATTGACCCTGAATAGGTAAAATTAGCAGCTGGATATGGAGATAGACTACATGAAAAGGAGAAGGGTCATACATTTCCCATCAATCACAGCTTATTGCTCTCATTAAAAGTTTTTTTTTTGCTTTTTGTGTGGATTGGTTAGGTAAAGAGGAAGTTAGTGGGTGTGCATTTTTTTCCTCCGAGGCCCATTCCCCAGTCCATATTGCTCACTTCAAACCACTTCATTAGCTTTAATACCCTCTGTGAGATGATACACCCATCAGCCTGCTCAAGGAGACAAGCTCACAAATATTGCTATTTAATATGCTCATTACCTCAGTCAAGGAGATGCAAACGCCTTCGCTTTGTGCCTCAGCACCAACAGGCCCTTGTGTTGCCAGTAGCTGTGCTCTTGTCCAGGAAAGACAAGTACTTAGGAGTACACACATGTGTGCCACAGCATTTGATCAATAGGTAATCCCTGGATGGCAACAGACCCGGAAAAGGTCACCGAACCCCAGCCAGATACAGATAATGACAAACATCCATCTTGACGTGCAGGGGGCAGATGAGGAGACAGGATACCAGCCAGGGTCTATGACATAGTGTGATGTGTGTTGCAAGCCGATGCTCTGATTCCTCTAACCTCCTCAGATGGCCTGACAGGTCAAACCAGCCCGCCTTGCTTTCCACACTACTTTTGGTTCACATAGAATGATGCCAAAAGGAATTCTCAGCATAGGATTTCAAGGAGGTCTGAGCTCCAATAATCCCTTACAGAAAAATGTAGAATGCATTAGTTGAGGTAAGGAGGACACTGAAGAAGATCATTGTAGCCCCTCAATAAGGGATCCATGGTAATTCTCTGCTTGGATTATTTAAGATCAATGGTTTCCACTTATTGAAAATAGTCCTTTTACGTCTAAAATGTTAAAACCAAGGCTTATATAGTGATTCAAAGGAAATATGTTACATTTTTCTTGGTGAAAGATTTTTTGTTTAAAAACTCCATATGTTTTTTTTTTAAGTACATGTAATCTAAAACACATAACATTGAAGAGCTTTTACACAAACATTTTGTCATGATGGTGTGCTTCTCTTGGAAACTACAGCATGTCTGTTCCCCAAAGTTTCAGGTGTCCCCTTGTTCCAGTCTGCCCCTAATGCATTACAAAATTTAAAACATTTTTTAAAATTTTTTTCCTATCACTACTTGTCATTAATTCCAATGTGTTGTCCCACCAAATGCAATCTGCTTTGTCACTTCTGCTGTACAGATGCAATCCATCTACCTGGAAAATCAATACATTTTATTTTGTCCTTATTCGTATTTTTTAAAGAGCTTTCATGAATGTGACCAAAATGCACTTATATGAATGTCACATGTAAGAAGGATATGGTTGCAGTCCTGGATTGGAGACATTGCCTGCAGTTCTTTGTATTTTGTTATCCATCTTACTCACCAATTGTATGCTTCTTTCAACAGATTAATTAACTAGTATCACTGTGAACGCATAATGATCCTTTTGCATTAGCCACGTTCACACTACTTCCAGCAAGATTTTTCACCTTTGAAATTAAACAAAAACCACAACAATTACCTTAATTATCACCTCCTCCTCTTACAAAAACTTTTCTGACAGCAATTCTTTTGATAACAGAATTAGAAAATGTATTTTTCATGTGTGGTCTTCCCAGCCATTCTATTTGTTTTATCGAGTTTTTTAATAAAAATAAAATTATACATTGTGAAATGTTTTATCCAAGATTTTTCTCAAAGATCATCTTTATATTATGCACCAGACTGAAGTGAAACAGGTTTCATATTTTAAGATTTCACAGCTTTAATACATCCATATTAATTGGCGAAGCTGAGCAGACTCAGTTTCATTTCCCTGATTTTTGTCATCACAAGCCTTCTAACGAAGATAATCATAATCAGACTCATGAAAGGACAAAAAAAAAATCTAAAAAAAAAAAAAAACATAGTTAGCAAGAGATGGTAAACAGATAATCACTATAATAGATTATCATTCTCACCTATTATCTGCAAAGAGTGCAGCCCTTTAAAAAAGAAATGAAACAGCATGTGGACTGGGTGGCTCATGCTGTCATGAAGAGTTGTCAACTTCGGTCAACTTTCCAATTACATAGGAAACTTCATTATGCATGGGTGAAATCACGAGATGGTCACAGTCTGCTTCACAGTTCTGTGAAACAGACCAGTAGTGGGAAATTGAATCTATAAGGAATATTTTAATTTTCCCAACATTAGTTTCCAGAGATTTTAATTAAGCATAAGCTATAAATCTTCATTTTTTCCTCATTTCTCTGCTGTCCCTTTTTACATTATCTGAACTCAGTCAGTGTGCTGCATAAAAAACAGCATGAAGAGGATATGCAAACAAAATCTTTTGCAGCATTAGTTTCAGAACACAACTATGATGCCGTGTTATTATTTGCAATAGTATGCATCCAATGCCCCTGATATTCCAAACCATTCTAAGCAGCAAATGTCTGCCCACCAGGAACTTGGAATTTGTTTTAAATTTGTAACAAGACAAATTAAAAGTGACATAAATCTACACTGTTGAGGGAGCAAATGAGGTAATTATAAATGATCTCATTTGTGTATCTGGTCATTTTAATGGTCCATGTAAGTGGCAGAGATCAAGGGATTACTCAGGCAATGTATCATTAAATAAATCAAAATCTTGATGTGTATGCTCAGTTATGTCTTCCAACCCACTATTCTGACTTCATGCAACTACAAAGATATACAGACAGCCTACACTGTCTACCCTTATAAATCCCCAAAAGTAATGCGATTTAAATAAAAACATCCAGTCTGGCATAAAAACAAACAAATACACAAAGCTCTATTGTCCATCATAATCCTCTGCATCATTTATCTCACATAAGTTAATCATAATGCTCTGACAGTTCAAAAATGAAAAATATGTCATTAACCGGAATGTGTTTTGGTGTTGAAACAATTCGTTTTGGATGATGCTGGAAAGCCGGAGTCACTGTTCACCAAATATGAACTTAGATGGATATGTTTGCAGAAACATCCATCTTCCCTCCAGGATCAGTCTTACAATTGTGTTCATCTTTGCTTTTGCATTATGGGAAGTTTTATTTTTAAATACATAATGTCCCAAAATCTTTTGAATGAATTTCTACTGAACTGGGTGGAAGCATTCACATGACATTCAATATTTAGCAGAAAGTGTTGATCCTTTCATGCAGCAGGAACACTTAAATGACTGGTTTGTGGTTTTAACTGTAGTACTGTCAGTCTAGACTAAATACCTCCTGAATATTTAAACTACCCTGCCAGAAAGAATATGGCACAGGCAGCTTGTTCTTTAGAGGATGAATCCGGATGACTTTGGTGACTATGCTGACGTTTATTTCTATGATTAAATTTGGAAGTGGCATTGACCTCAACTTCGGGATAAATTCTTACTATAACCTTAACTTTTTCCTGTAGTACCAAAATAAGTACAAACAAAAATAAATTAAGTCCCTCTAGGCCCTGCACTTTTTTTGGAACACTTCCAACATTGCATACCTAAAATAAAAATGAATATGTTGCTCCATTCACAAGGTCTACTTGAAAACTTTTCGAGTTATAGGAAACAGATCACTTGTGAGATAATGAAAAAACATAAGTGGGTTGTATGTGATACTGGAGAAGAGGAAATGATGGAAAAATGTTTTAGGCTCTACAAAACAACTGTCAGGATAAATATGAATATTAGAATATTAGAATAGAATAATGAAACTGAAGCTCTAAATCTCTAACAAATCATATTAATGTTGTAATGGCTGTTTTTCCTGTCAAGGATGAGGAGACTTATTTCTTTAGATTGAGAATAATCTAAATTTAATAATAAATAATAATAGAAGCTGAACATACATTAAACATTAAAACATGAAGTGAGACATACATTAAGACATACAATCAAGGTACAAGGTTGTAACCCGGGGAGAATTCCTCCACAGAAGTCTGAAACTATTCTCTCCAGTTGCTTAGAGGCACCTTTGTTTAAAGACTTTGGTTGGTCTCGTCTTAACATTTCCCTGATGGAAGGACGCTGGCCTTGCAGATGGTTTACTAAGGTGAAGATAATTAAGCTAATATATGAAATTTCCCCAACAATGTACATGAACATGATGGAAAGGCCAACTGTGATAAAGCAAAAAAAAATATAAAGAAGTTTTACTTTAGACAATTCAGGCAAAGTCTCTGAAATGGCGATTGTGGCACAGTTTAATACAATTTGGCATCTGTTGTCCCAACAGGTTTTAAAAAGTAAATATTATTCATATTAGATTAAGCATAAATCTTTATTTTGACCAAGTTTCTAATGACAATCTCATTAGACTAGACAATACTAATTAGGCTAGGCTGACTCTATACATCATTGTTTTTCCAAATAAACAAATAAATTAAATGTTTTCTCCCCAGTCATATGACGTGATGACTATATCCTAACTTGTTTCTGTACCCAGGAACAAAAGTAATAACCTTCATTCGTGGCTCTGCTGACGATATTCAGAGAGGAGCAATCATATCATTAAGTCATCTTCATGTGTGCTTTCAAACTAGTGATGCTCATCTGAGAATTCTTTTGGATAAGTGATTGTCAAACCCATATTGATTTAGAATTATGATGACCATTTACTCAGAGGTCAGTTTTTATTTTAACAGCATCATCCGTCATTCTAATAACACTGAGACATCAGGTCATGAATAATGTGCATTCCCTTGCTAACTGAACATTCATATTCTGATATTTTTCCAATTATCTCACAAGCTGTAATTCTCCAGTGCTGCAGTCAGTCCGCAAGTTATTAAGAGAGGAACAGGAGGGACGGGGTGATACGCATGCTTTATTGTCTCATTCTTTGGCCAGCAGCTTTTTAATACAATATTGCTCTCGAATTTAGAATCAAATCTTCTCTCTTGTTTAAAAATCCATACTTTCTTTGACATGATTTTAATTTTCTTGCCTTGTCTTCCTCCGAAGCTCCTCTAACCCATCTAGTCCTCTTCCTGCTGATCAAGAAGACATATCACAAGTCATCTTCATGCACTCCATTATAAACTTTCTCTCACCAATGCAATCAGTGTTCTGTTCACCCTCGACACGAAAGTGGGGACCCTCCCCACTCCCTGAGTAATGGGCTTCAATCCGAGCTCACTGGTGACCTGCAGGGTCCCCTCAGTCGTCCTTTTGCTCTCCACCTACTCACGCTATACTCTATCTCTTGGCTGCCAATTAAAAGCAGCAACGGTGGTGACAGGGGCCCCGCTGGCACGAGTGATTGGATGAGCCCCAGGCTGGGGGAGTCGGAGGCCCGTCTGTCTCCTTTGATCTCGACCGACTTCCCCATGCCCAATAAATCATTTTCTCAGCAACTGGTGCTTCTTTGACCGAGGCAATCAAGAAATTCCACTTTATCTGCTGCTGATATCAAAGCCAGCTTCGCCGTTAAACATTAAACGGTGATTGTAAGATGACCCCAGGATAGGCTGCAGTGCTTGGTGAGCCAAGTCAGATGTGATTTATTTGTGCCGCACCAAGGAGGAAGAGACCCAAAGTGCCATATAACCACATGGAGGAAAACGGATTTACACACCCAGACACACATCTCATTTTACAAGATCTTCAAAGATTTGTGCATTTTGATCTCTTTTCACATAAATTGAGAAGTGCAACTGCAGGAGTAAGACAAAACATACTAAACATATACTAGACATATAATATATACATATTAAAAACATATAATATAATATATATACAGAGCATTTCATGAGATCCTTCTCTTTAATAAGCATGGTCAAACCTATTCATGTATCTCTGACAAGGTTCCAGATTGAATAGACCTGTCAGATTTTATTAAACTATTTCAACTTTTACTGAAACTATCAATCAATCGCTAACCTTGATATAAAGTAATTTCCTCAAAGAAACAGTAATGTGGCTCTTTTTCTTTAAACACTCAAATTTGTATCTTTCTCTGGTTCTGGGGTGGGTGGAGGTATTAGTTGGAAGGCTAAGATCAGGAAAAGAGAGCACATGTAAATGACACTTTTTATAGAAGACTTTTATATTTTATGGAAATAATGTACTGATTTGTAGAAATTAAATTGAGCAGTCCTTTAGTCTAAATATATGGCTGTAAAAGTAAATGCAAAAATTATTACTTAGTGGAATTAATAATTAATGCATTTAATGGTTTTAATACATTAACAAGGCTCAAGTGCAACTCAGTCATCATGTCTGACATTCTGGCCCGCAGTAACATGACAATGCACCAAACCTTTGCGTGTAGAGGAAGACGACTGGATAATGTCTAAGAACACATTAGTAGTGATGTACTGCTGGACAACATATAAAACTACATTACATGCTGCATTTATTACATTTGAGGTTCACTGTTATGAAGGTCAGTTTATACTGAATGTTTGTTCATATTAAAATTTCTCTTTTTTGCGTGGAGCTTCGGTCCAGTCCATCTTTCATGCCCCTCTTGAAACCACTACTCTGTTCCGTTCATGTTTCTTAGGTTATATTACAGTAAAAGATTTGAAAATGAAATAAACTGCAGTTTTAGGTGCTTTGGTTTGGGATAGTACAGTATAAATGAACTAAACTGAAAATAAAGATGATTAAACAAATTAGTGTTTGATGATTAAACAAATTAAACAAATTAGTGTTCAACATATAATTACAATATCATCATCAGGAATTGATAATACTATATATTTTGTTTACATGTACATACAAATAGAAGTTTGTGATGTTCTACTTAAAGCACCAGCCAGTACCGATTAGACAATGTAATATGAACAGGATTTGCTTAATTCATATGTCCAGTCATTGCTTTTTCATTGTGTGAACATCTTTTACAAATTATCATAAATTTACATAAATCTATGCTTCATTTATAAAAAAAAAAAAAAAAAAAAAAAGTCTAACAACAAAGACAAAATAAATTAACAGAAAAAAAATCAACCAAAGTAAAACCCAAGATTCCAGTAAAGGTCATTCTGCTCAGTGTAATGTAGAAGCCACTCAGGAATTCACACAGAACTGTAAATGCCATGAGTTCAGGTTGCACTAGTTTTCAAAGGGATATTAGATCATAATTAAGATGATATGCAGTCTAAGGTGAGAGAGAAAATGTTTGGAGAGAAACTTTCGTATGACGTAAGCTGCAAGGCATATGAGTGGTACTAAATGGGTGCATTTTTCACCTGCACTCCAGCAATCTTGCAATAAAACTACCATCTCATTATTGTCTTGGCTTAGGTAAGGACAGCACCTCAGCCTTAATGTTTATTTGTTTACACATAGAACAATACCTCTGCATGTTAACCTCTTAAGATTCTTATAGTTTTGCCTAAAACAAATTTTTATGCATAAGACTTGTGAGCCGAATGTTTTACTAGACTACATTTAATTGAGTGCTTGCCTAAGCATCCTCTACTACTGGAGTACAATATGGCTCCAATGGTAAATTACAATGGCTATCGGGCAGAAATATGAAGTTTTACTACATATTTATGAGCCCAGCCTGGAATGGTATCCCCTATTCACATCTCAAGAAGCCTTCCGTTAGTGTGTAGCATGTGTAGGCATTTGGAAGGGAAACTAAATAAAATACGTTTTTACTTTTCAAGTCCCGCCCATGGGGCATCTGGTACCAATGAGTTAATAAATAAATAATTGTGCAAGTTGGAAAGAGATTTGATCAAACATCGAAGGCTTTAGAGACCCTCGAAAACGGCTTATTGTGTCTCTCTACAGGTCATTAAGCCATATGTTTCATGAATTTATATCAGTGTGGTGTGTGTCATTACCTCTTAAAAAAGCAGAAGTCTCCATCATGGTAAATATATTTACTTATGAACCAATATCATGCAAACACTAACAAATCAGTGCCCATCAATGCTTGTGGGCACAAGCATTTATTAGCTAAATTTACCACCTCTGCAGCTTGCAGATGCAACTGCAAGCAAGCCCACAGTAAAAATATAAATAAATAAATAAAAAGACTCACATTTGCACAGTTAAACACACACCCACTCCAAACACTTAGGCTACATTCCCTACATTACCAGTGACTCCATCTCCCCCATGCATGAACTGCTCCCAGTCAATAGCAGCAAATCCCTTCACAGTTTATAATCAGACAAGGGACTATTGGAGCTTAGCTAATGAATGCACTGCCATAATATAATCTAAATAATCTCTATAAAGCTTCTAATTGAACTATATGCTAAATGTGATGTATGACTTCATTAACAACCCATGTCTTCTTTTATGTGGTGTTGTTAGTGACCTTGACTGGCTTAGTGCGTCACTGTCGAGGCGAGAGTCCAATCCTGTTAAAGCTATTCACTGTTGCTGGCACATCACAGCTGACTGTGAGATCAGCCAAGGCGCCAAGTTGAAAGCGATGCCACAAACTTGGAACCACTTTTGATCCAGGGAGAAATTAAACTTAGAGAACAAAGATCTCCCAACGTAATGGCTCGAAGATAAAGTCTTAAATACCGCAGCAGCATGCTGAATATTGTGCGATTACCCTGCATGTGCCTGAAGGCATTTTTGACCTGGTTAAGCTATAATTCAATTAGATTAAATCACCTCAATAAAACACTTATTAGATGTTTTGACTTTATGTTCTTTTTGGCCAATCCAAAGCAAATTTAGTTTCTGGGACTTTCCCAAGGACATTTCACCACATGCTGCGTTTTCCAGGGTTTGAACGCCTCACACCTGCTATTCATAGATAAAAAAATTAAATATAATAGAAATCCTGTGAAATGAGGCATACTATTCTCTGTGAGGAGAGGATATGCTGGAGAAAGTGTGTTAGTATTAAAATATTTCTTAACTTATGAAATGTTTAGCATATTTTTGCGAGGCTTTATTGTTGTCTGAGATTTTAGGTCAAACTAGTATGTATTCTAAAAGCTGGAAACATCTGGCCTGCTTTTTTATGAATAAAAAAGTATAAATTTTCATAAGCAGGGAAATAAACCAATGCCTGAGGTGTTAAAAAAGAAATTGAAAAGAATAAAACTAGTGAATTTATCAAGCAAACTCAAACTCAGTGTTCAAAGTTAAATGTTTCTTGATCAACAACTTCTTACTATAAACAAACAGAATTTTACTGATGCTCCATTTATAAGATCCTTTGCTTTAACAAATGTTTAATTTTGTTCTTTGTATTCTACAGTCATTTCAAGACACTTTGGTCCAAAGCGATTTACATCTAGGACATGGGGTTCAGTGTCTTGCCCAAGGACACTTCAACATGTAGTTAGGGGAAGCTTGGAATTGAACCACCAACTTTCAGGTTGACAGAAAACTGGTCTTACCTCCTGAGCTACAGCCTCACTTTCCTGCAAACAAATAAGTAATACACAACTAAATGCAGTCTTTGTGCTTAAAGTATCTCAGCTAAAATTTAGGTCTTATAGCTGTCATCATAATCCCAGACAGAGAATGTTTGGTACATTTTATTAAACACAATCACCGTAGAAACTACAAATACTTTTTCAATAGTTCATTAACATTGTAATCGCAATAACATATTATCTTGATAATTGGATTTTAATAATTATTGGGAGAATAATTTGGCATTGTTAACTTTCACAAAAGTCCACTTTATGTTGTGAAGTGTCGTCAGGGTTAATATTTTTGTCTTTTCCTATTTGACATTTAAATCAGGCAGGACAATTTTATGCTTTCAATCTTATTTTCTTATCGGGGGTGCCATTAGGGAAGAAATCAGTCAAATGATGCTTTTTATACAGATTTTTACTCTGCTCGCTGTTTAAGTTTTAAAGCGAGGAAGAGCGGAGGAGCAGTCTCTCAGAAATTTCTGATACTAAACAATAAATACTGAAGGCAAGGCTTGTGAAAAGGCAAAAGTCAGGGCCAGCAAAAAATGTTTATGGTTTATGGGGTTTTTTTTCCTCTCATAACTGTTTTGTTAAGTCTTGCTGCAATAGAAAAAAAGGGCTTGGATGAGTTTAATAAAATACATAAGACTGTATTTAGTACTAAATACTTTTGATAAGTTCTCCCACATTTTAGAAAGGACTGTTACACTGACACTGATGTACAGTTTCCTACAAATCAATGTCAGAAAAAGTCTGTTTATATTTAAGTTCTTGTTGCAGTGGGATGGCACTAATTACTGCCCCACCACACAACCTTATCTTATGTTCTTACTGTCACGTTTTACTGCAAACCGGCAACCAATCAGAAGAGATCCTGTTGAAATGTCATCACATTTATGCAGCAACCAAAATGGTCAAAAGTAAAAAGAAACTCTGACTGCAGATATTTTACAACCACAATAGTTTTGTATCCTTATTTAATCTGAGAATGTCTCTGAGCTCTCTGATGTGTGGCACATCTGGATACTGGTCCCAGTACATTCACAAATACATAGTAAATCAGTGAGATTCCCATCTCCATGGAAACTGTGCCCTTAATTAATGAGAACTTCTATAAGAAAATTTGAAGTTGATGTAGACAGTATGTTAATCTTTCTTGACACTTACATGACACTTGACAAAGACTTGATTCCCCATGTTCACATTCCTGCCTGTAAATCTGTTCTGAAGCCTTTCTTCAGCCTTAGCTCCTCTATTATTTATAAATATTGATTCAAATCAAAGGCATTCCTATGGATTTTAACTTTATAGATGGCAGAAAAATACACACAAACATAAAGTCACTAAAATAAAACTCAACAGGCTGTGGAACGACATACGTCGGATGCCTGTTGGGATTTTAAAATATGAAGGCATATTCATGTAAGCACTTTCCCAAATATCTTACGCATGAGTAAATTCAAAGCCCGCACTGGGTTAGTCAGCCAAATCGGGGTGGAGGAGAGGGGTTATTTTATGGCATTTTGGAATTTCTTCTCATGAATTAAATATGTAATCAGGCATGCAAACTGAGCCAGACAAATTTGGAGTTTTAACTTCCCTGAAACCAAGCCAATAAAAGAGGAAAAATGCCCCTTAGCTGCATAAATTAGCATTATTACAGGGATGGTAATTTGGAAGTCATTTCCCTCCCTTCATTTGGAGGAGTTTCAGTGAGTTAAGTATCACATTTCACCATGACAACAAAAGAAAGTCAGATGAACTATTGCTGGTATTCAATTTTCAACAGGGATTATGAACACAAAACCTTTGCTGGATTGTGCACAGACCCATCCTGACTGCACATATCATGGAATCCATGAAGCAGTTAAAATCAAATTAAACTCACTAATATGTTCCTGTAAGCACAACATGTTTGACTTGACTAAAATGTGTCTGCTTAAGTTGCCATGCATTTTATGGAATTTAATTAAAAAGAAATGACTTTTATGAGCTTTACATTCAGAGAAAACTGAAAGACAGGAATAAATACACTTAATGGGTCACACTTCATTATTCATATGGCTGGCCATAGAGCAAGAAAAGACAAAAAAAAGCCTTTCCATATGAGATATAATCTGTTCATGATCAATATATCACAGTTAGTAATATTGGAAAACCAAAGCAAAAAGGAAGGTCGAAGGCTTATGATTTAGTTTTGCTCATCTTTTCAGGGTTCCAAAAGGCATGATCTTTTTTTTTCTATTTTCCTCTCTGCAAACTCTGCAGGGAAACAGCTGGGGTTTTTACAACTAAGGAGACTTTTTCTGTATTTTATCAACTAGCCTCTGTCTCCCTTTAACTTTCTGCAGTTTGATGCTCAATAGGTAGAGTCAAGATGTTGATTTCTGTTGGCTGTTTCTGGTGGTGAGGTGGACAAAACCTATCACAAACATGATGCTAAAAAGTTGCATAAAATTGCAGCATTTGGTTCTGATTTTCAACAGATCGCAAAATTCCAAACTGTATTAGTCATTTGATTTATTTCAAGCTTTTTATTCCGAGCATTTGTTTTTCTTTTTTTTTTTTCCTGTGTTAAAGAACCTAAAGCTGAGGAAAATATTGCCTCTTTTTCTATGATGTTATAAGCACAATTTCAACGTCTCTGCTCTAGGCTTCCGCACATTTATGTAAGCACAGCGACACATACATCTAGCGTGAGGTGTGGGAACATATCGAACCAGGCGAGGAAGTTATTATCAAGTCTGCCCAGATGCTGCTGTACGTTGGGACAATGCATCTAGGTGATAGGTTTTTAATAATCACATCCAACCCTTCTACTTATTCCACTTTAAAGCAAACCATTCAATCTAAGGTGGAAACAAGACAATGTTTGGTTGTAAGATACATTGGAGGAGCAAACAAGTTTGTTACTGATGGAAGAGACAAGGTGAAGCTTTTTGATTTGATTTTTTCTTTTGTTTCATATTGTTGCAAGTCAAATTCTTCTGCCCTGAACACATCCTGTTAAGCACCCTGACTACAAAGTAACATGTACGTGAGCATACTCCCCAACTTCTCTTAACTCTCATCTTCTTTTCTCTCTTTATATTATCCAAACTGTGTGTACGTGCACCAAGAACATAGATTGTAATAAAGTGGGTCAGAAAAGTAAAATTGGTACATTTCTGCAGCATAACCTGTTTGGCTTATGGCGGGATGTGAATGTGGAAGAAGGGGTGGTGAGAGTGGGTTAAATCTCCTTTAACAGCAACGGTAAAATCAATGTGGGGAGTTTGGATGTCAGAGCCAATGAATCCAAATGATATAGCTCAATACGCAGATCAATGCCGCAACATATAATCATTGTATTTCTCGCCACTAAATGTCTTTCCTCATCATTATCGGGAAGTGGAGGAGAGGCAAAAGGGAAAGTGGATGAGTGGAAGGTAAGTGAGAGAGATTCTCTTGCAGCCAGTTGTGGTACAGAATAAGTCATAAAAACTGAACTGCCCTCGAGCTGAGAGGGTTGGATGTTCCTTAATGTTCCTCCTTCCAGCATCTGACAGGGACCTTGGTGACAAGTTTTATATGTAACATCGCTGATGCACAATAGTAAAGCAGCAATGCGCTTTGTGTTTATGCAAAATTTTTTTATATCCCTGATACACACAGAAATGCAATAATGTTGGTGTTGTAGCCCCTCACACTACAGAAAACTATTTAATACTCCCCTTACAGAAACATTTTTTTTGAGTGCATATTATGCATGCTCCCCTGCTGAAACAAACCTCATTTAAATGACTGACTCATCATCTACCATGAGTGGAGCTTCACAAAGAGCTTAACGTCATGAAACTACACTAAGTTCGACTGAAATATTCCCAAAATATAAAGAAAAGATGCTCGCACTGATAGGCTACATAATTTCAGCCACACACCGAGTAAGTTGATAACTTTGATAAAAAGATGAGTATCAAGGTCTTAGGAAGTTGGTTTTCACTGTCTCTGTGCAGGACGAAGGTGAGATAGATGGACAAACGAACTCAACTCAGCACTGAACTCAAAGAGAAACTTGTTAGCAAAACTGCTAATTTCTACCCACAGTCCCTGGATAGGTGTCTTCCATATATAAAGATAATAAAGAAAAAGTGTTGGGGGGTTTAAGTAATACAGAGTTAATGCCTTAACAACAGATGTCTGGACTTCAAAAACAAATGATTGTTACATCCCTTTCACAGCACATTATGTCAATAATGATTGTGATTGCAATTTTTTATTATTTGTATTATGTGTTTGTGTTGTTTTTTAACTTGACTGAGAACAAGATTTTAACTTTAATATTGTGATTAAATTATTTAAATTTGACTATAATATAATGGCTAATGTGATATATTACACAAGGAATTATTGAAAGTTACTTATATGTCCCACGTCTCTTGAAATTTGCAAATGTTAATGAATAAAAAGAAACATTGTAGAATAGAAAAGTCAAAAAAATGCATAGGCCATTGTGCTGTAAGAAAATTATTTTAACTTTTTAAAAATAAAGAACTGAATTGAAGTGTCAACCTAAAATCAAAAATCTAATCAAATCGAGGATTTGAAAAATCGTGACACCCCTAGTAATAATATTGTTTTCGTTTATTAATAGCAGTTGACTTGGTTTTTATTTTATTTATTTAAATTTAATCTATGCAATATTTATACAAAATTATATATTATCATGATTATATTATCTAAATATCATATAAACACATAGCTGTATCATTTTCTTTTCCTATTCATCACTAAGGAAAACTTGGGTAATTACAATATATGCATTTATGTCCAATTATATATTTATTTATTATTCAGTGAGCAGAAATAAGTGTCCAATATAATGACCTCTACGCATAAAAGGGTTAAGAAATCCTCCTTATTAGACATTAATCGACATTAATATATGTAAGGGTTTAGGAAACTTCATGTCAAACCATCAGCTCTGAATAGAAGTAAAACAACCTTCCTAACTTTATCTCCTCCAAACGTTCAAGAGTAGCATTCACCATATCTCGAAAGGGGAAGGTCATAATTTCCTTTTTTCTTTGCCAGCAAAAGCAAAATTTAATCATCAGTTTGACCTAGAAAGGAATGAACCTCTCAAAGTATTTTATATTACATCACATCTCCAATGATTCATCTACGTGTATGTTAAATCAAATCTAGTGTTTATCCCATCAAGTGCAAAAGGCACCAAAAAAAAAAAACAAAAAACAAAATGAAAAATAAAATAAAAGCTGGGAAAGACAAAAACATACTTGTGAAATGCAAAGGAAATTCTTGTGTAAAGGCTCCACGAGAGTACTCTACGTATTTTCTCTTAAACCTCCCAGAATTATGAAGAGAACGCAGCCAATCTGTGCTTAACCTTGTTGAAACAAAGCATGTCAACAAAACCGTTTTCCAAAGCAATATAAGGATGGACCAATCCTTCAGCTGATTTTACAATGAAAAACTCATTATTAAGACATTTTTCTACAGCACTCAACGGCTTAGGCTGTAAGAGTATTTAGAAGCTGCTTAAAAGAAACCAAAAAAGGTCATCTGTGGATTAAATAAAAAGGGAAGTTTCTTTTTTCTCTCTGCAGTGGTAAAAAGGGTATTAAACACTACCCACCCACATGCATAACACATGACACACAAATGCCCCCTGACTCTCCCTACCCCTTGTGAAGATTGAAATGTCAGCAAGGATTTAGACCGTTGCACTCCATGTCGGAGCCGGCTCAGGATTAATGTACATATGGGGAACAATTGACCGTTCACTGTTCTCACTGAGGTTGACTGTCCACATCCCCTCCTACTACATCTGCTGCAGGATGTGTGAGGCTTTTCTTTCAGAGGAGAGCACTTTGATTTACTGTGTGCAAAGACAAAGAGGGGAGGAGAGGAGAAACAATTTAACAGTCCCTCCCTTCCTTCACTCCACAACACTGTTTAGTCTTAAACAAGACACGGAACCAAGTCTTGTCTAGGAGACAACGAAGTCGTTGTGTTGCAGCTTTTGTGAGATATTGTGTCATGATATATCAGATTTCTCTTTATCTTGGGGGTTCTGACTGAACCGCATTTTTGAAGCAAAAGGTAAGTCAAAGAATTGTGTGTGTGATTCACATCACATTCAAGAGATGATAAAATCCGCTCTATATCTTTTAGAAATACAGAATTACATCACTTCTGCCATCAAACTCCTCAATGAACCGTCTTGGTGCAACAGAGAGTATAGAGAGTACAGAGGTATAGTACTTCCATCAATCAATAATCAATTACTGGAGCGCCACATTGCTCAAGAGCATCTTTCTTTGCAGCTTGATAACATTGCTTAAAGATTTTTCACTGCCACATCACAGTATAACATACATAAAAACAACACGCACACAAGTCGATAATTGTTGATTGGTTTCCTTTATGGTTTACAAATGCTTTGCTTTGAAGCAAAGGTTGAACATAGATCGGATTTGAACCCTTCACTTCTGTGAAAAGTAAAACCTTCATAAAGGTAGAATTTCTTGATAGCAAACGTGACTAAAATCGAGAACAAGTCCAACAATCAAAATTAATAATGATAACATTACAAACAATCATTGGTCTACATGTAACAAGATCCCTATAAGAAAACTGAGCATCCTATACAGCTCATAAACAAGTTATTTTAAATCTGTTGATTCATTTCAAAATACATTTATATATGATTTAGTCAATTTAGTAATAATCGCTTTAATAAAACTCTTGTTGTACCTGACAGAATTTAAGGTACCATCACATATGTTTAGAACTCTAAAACTTCTGCTGGCTCATTTCCATGGCACAATGATATTTGGAGCTCTCACTGCCCTGCACCGTCCTCAGGCCGAAAAACACTGCACAACTTTGAGCTCCAGCCAAGAGCACCCTCACTTATGGGGGAGAGCATGCAAGCTTCCCACATAAAAGTTACTGTTCAGCTCCCCCAGTGAAGATTGGAACCACCAACCTTCTTCCTATGAGGCCACAGTATGCCAGAATGTAACTATTATGTTTTAATGTGGATACATTTTTTTCAATACACAAATGTATCAGTTTTCATCAGTATTGTTCTTTACATTGATATTTTCAGCCAAATATGCAAATATGTCACTTTTCAAGTATGAATGAATGAAATAGATTATAGTTCATTATACGCATCATGCTTCAAATTTTGCAAATGTTGATGAGTGTGTAAAATGATTTTATGTGTGTCTGGTTTTCACACAACTACTCTGTCTAAAAGAGTTCCAATACTCCGTCCATACTTTAGCTTATTACTCATTACCAAAAATCCTATAGCATATAGGTAAATGTGTCAAATAATGTTTGATGGTTTCAGATAATTCCTCTACTCTAATTCTCACAAAGGTAATGAAATAAGTGCATTGTCCAAATGTTGGAGAGTGTTTTAACTCGTAATTAGGGCTGCCAGTTAGTTCAGTCAATTGACTACCCCATTAACAAAATTATTGTTTCTTTGTTCCGGGCTATTATCAACCCAAATGGTAAAATGCCCCATGTATGGGTGTATCATTGAGTGTTACTGCAAAGAAAATGGATATAGTATCAACTCAGGCTAAAGAAAATCCATTGTCATAGTACCAACACAATACTGAGAAGGAGTAGCTCTTCTGCATTTGAGATATTCTAATGTATTCCCAGCTCTTTTTTAAAACCTTATATGTATCACTTGAGCTTACAAAGACAGCTTCCAAAGCTTGGAGAGGAGGCTGTTGGCCAACCTGAAAGCACACCACATCAGCCATTGAATAGGCTGAATTTTCAATGTCTCCTGATATCCTTGGAATTTGAAGGGCAGAGCCATATCATATATTTTAGCCAATCACTAAAAGAGTGCATGCATCGAGGACACACATTTACATTTATATACACACTGATGCACTCCTCTGCAAACTGAAAACAGTGATTCAGGTCTCTTTTTTTAGATCATCTTGCACTAGGATTGGATAGCATATCCATCAGTTATTTCATCTTGAAAAACAGTGAATAGGGTGCACGTGAAAAGGAGAAGAAAATGAAGGAAATTACGTTTTTTATGCTAGAGGACTGAATGTGTTTCCAGTGGAACTCTGTCACTGGGAAAAAACGAGGAAATATCTGCACAATTATATGATGGCAAACTGGCATCTTCACAAGATCTAATCTGAAGCTGTTGGCTAAGAAACAGGGCTGCTGAGGCCCATGTAGTTCTGCTGTGCATCATTAAAAGCCCATAAGTCATTTCAGTGCAGGGGAATGTACTTTTACACGCCTACATCGGATCTGAAAGTGCAGACTGGGGAGCATCAAAGGCTTTTAAATGGATTCCACAGGGTCTAAAGCAAAATGAGAGGTGGTTTGATTTAGCTCTTATTTGATTGTGCTGCCCAAACATTACTATGCTGAGAGAATGCATAACGGATTACTGGTGAGTCACAGGTTTCATTTCACCTTTTGTGAATTTATGATCTCCATCCACAGAAACAAACAGCTACAAAACTAAATCAGGAAACAGCTAAGTTTCCTTTTGCACATATAACACAATGTAATGTGCAGCCTAATGCATGGATTTACGCAGAGATTCAATAAAGAGGCTGGATATTATATAAGTGCTTTGAGATCCAATTGTATTAAGAGGGAAGAGAGGTGAAATATCTAAGTATGAAGTACTGACTGCACAGTGTCGGAAATGTCATCGATATTGTTATTCTGGAATGCGCTGCTAGTTGGCTACACACTGTGGTAGCTCCAGCTTAACTTTTGTGTTTTTTGTAATCTAGGTGTCTTTTTAAAGACATGAGCTGTCAATTTGGGTTGTTCAAGAAGACTTTTCACACTGTTAAAAAGCTGTGAGATTTTCTGCATATCGTTTTCCTCATTTAAGACTTGCTCTAGTGAGTTTTCATGGCAACGAAACTTATTTATCACTGAGATCAACTGATAATGCTCTCCAAATTCAAGATTATCAGTGAAATAACACTTCAAATCCAGATGGAGTCAAAAAGAATTAGAAGAGGATCCAGGGCAGAATGAAGCAGAGATAAACGGTGGATATTGAAATAGTTTGTTATAACTGCTGTGATGGGTAACATTAGCTCGCTAGCTAACAAAACTAACGAGATCCAGGTGCTAACGGAAAATATCCCAGACTGTAATGTGTCTGTACACGGCTTCAAGATGGTCCGTTTAGACCGCAATAAACAACTCAGTGGAAAACTAAAGGGGGGTAGAGTTGCAGTACTGGTTAACCAGCATTGGTAGCATCCTGGATGTTAAAGAGAAGATCTGCACAAGAGACATTGAACTGCTAGCTGAAATGAGCCTACATGCTAGACCCATGAGCCTACAGCTTTCCTGTCACACCTCCACTATGTCACCCTGCAACTCAGTCAAGGGCCTGAACGCAACGCCATCTCCCTCCACATCAGGACTTCATCAAACCCCCTCTGCTTCTACCTCCACTCTATCTGTCTCCTGTAATCAAGTTATAAGACAACTGGTGAAACTGAACCAAAACAAGACTGCAGGTCTAGATGGTGTCAGTCCCAAAGTTCTGAAGACCTGCTCAAGACAACTATGTCTGATTCTCCAGCACCTGTTCAACACCAATCTGAGTAGAAAAGAATTCAGGTGATGTGGAAAACATCCTGCCTTGTTCCAGCTTTTAAAAAAAACACAACTGACTGAACCAAATGACTAAAGAATTTGAATTTGCCTCTGGGATTAGCAAAGTATTTTTCATTTCATTTCATATAAACATCTCTATCAAATGTTTTCCCTCCAGAATTTAAAAAAGATATCATTGCAGAGATGACTGCACTGAAACAATGAGATGCTGGCACAGCTCATTCTTCCTATACTCTGGCATCACATAGTTTCTTTTACAATTATTCTCAGGCCTGGAGACCTGAGTGAATGTTGTACAATGCTATTATGTTACAAGGAATGGGGTCTTTTTTTCAAATACTGTATAACATTTTATCATAACCAAAATTACACTGAAAATGACCAAACCTGTTTTCAAACCCACCATGACTGCATCTCTCAATACAGCTTTAACACACTGTGGCACTCACAGCTCAGTGGTTTTCTATAGAGCGAGGAAGCTTTCATTTAAACATGAAGAAACAGAATGTTTGGTGCTGCTTTCAGTGAATTAATACATATTTGAACATCATGATTATTATGTAAAGGATCACATTTGGGCACTGATTTAGTCATTTTGAATGAGTAGTCATCTCCAGACTTTTGACTGGTACCGTGTGGGTGTAATCCAAAGCAGGTACATTCTGTTTTCTTCCAGTAATTCAGTTGTTAAAGCAGAATCAATATACAAGTATATTACTGAAACAAGGTTATTTTTCCCCGGGGAAAGAAAGCAAAATGGTGCAAAACTCATGGGCAAACACTGACTTCTTTGCTTCTTGCTTCTAAGAAGATAGACTTTCTTGTCATTTTTAAAAGGTCTTTAATCAATAGTTCTCCAGCCTTTATAATGGTCTTTCAAAGTTTTTCTTTAGACTTTAGTGGTGTTTTCTATTACCTTAGTCCTATTCTTGTGCCAGTTTGCGGGAGAAAGAACGTTTGCTTTGTTAAACCACTAAACACCAACACAAACAAAAGGCCCTTTAACATAACTCAAGGTAGGGCTGGGCAATATGACGAAATATATCATTTGGACGATAGAAATTGTGTATTGTTTCATATGAGGTTCTATTGTTTACACAACTGTATGGTACTTCCCTACATAATTCCTGTGAAGAAGCGCTTTACTAGATTCCTTGGAACGCTGCAATACATAATTTAATAAACACAGAGAAAGACGGTGACAGACGTGTTTCAGAGCAGGGTAATGCACTACAAAATGACAACCCAACCGAGGAGCTTGTACCTAAAAGAGAAACAAGTTCTGTCGCATGAGTGTGGTTTCGATATGAAAAGACCAACGTAGCACGAACAACAGTTGTTTCTAAAATATGCCGGCTCCCGGTCACCCCAACAACAGACTCCAACGCGAATAAATTCTTTTATCACTTATACAAGAATCACAGCAAATATTACAGAGAAATTCAACCAGCAAAAGCCAAAAAAAGCAGCGTCAAGCAATGGCGAAAGTGCTCGTAATAAACTCCAGACACTGCAACAGGCTGTTTTCTGCACTAGAGAAGGAAAAATATTACATGGAAGCATCTTCCAAACATCACGGACGGGTAATATTCTTTGTTCGTTCAAGTTCAGTGCAAGTAACTGTGCAGACACTACCACCCTATCTGCTCACCCTATCTGCATTTCTAACTTGCAATTTAATATAATTTATTTATTCATTAAAATTACCAAAAAATTCAATTTCATGTAATTTCTTTTCATGTAGGCCTATATTGTTATGAGGATATAAAATGAGCTATATTGTGATATTAGATTTTGGTCATATCGCCCAGCCCTAACTCAAGGGGTAACCCAGTCTCACCATAACAGACATATTAGCAAAGAAGACATTTGAAACAGAGTTTTTGGTCACTTCCTTACCATCAAAGACAAATAGCTCAACGTTTATTTTGCATCTTTGAGAGAAGAGCATTTTTGCAACAACAAGGTGATGCTCAAGATTACTCTAGTATGTAGCACGACGTGCAGTCTGTCAGGCCTGAAAATATTTCTACAGATGAGCAATAGCTTAAGGTAATGACCCTAAGAAAAGTGAAATATCCACGGTCCATCTACGGTTCATTAACAGACCATCAGAAATAGCAACTACAGAAGTCAGACTGCCAATAAGTTATTTTTAAGGAGGAGAAAAGGCTGAAAGACTGAAAATAGGTGTCAGCAACAGATCTTATGAAGAGATTAATCCTCTTCAGTATCTGGACCTCCATGTTATTGAAATAGCAGTCACCTCCACTGAAAAAGAATACAAAATCTAATCTGCATTCATCCATCCTTTTGGAAAGTTCTTTAAGAAGCCTGGAGAGATATAAAAACAAACTGAGTGGTAGCTCAAGAGTTTGCAGCAATTTGCAGCAATTTATCACTGTGTGGTGCACAATGCATGTGTGGTTGTTGTCAGGATATTTGGCTTTAGATTTTGGGAAGATACACATTTGACAAAAAGCCTGTGATAGAAAACAGAAAAATGTATCTAGCCGACAGGATTTCTTGGTTGGTTTGCAGGAAATGTTGGGGTATTTTCTGCACTTTCACAAATAAAGTCAAGACATGTCATCGTCTCCACCCGTTTTCAACTTTGCAGCAGTCATGTTAATATCATGTAGCTGGTTTCAGCCATGCTACATTCCCTAAATGTGTATTTTCTAAATATTTCTATTTCTCTTGGAGCAAGCAAGACAACATTATTTGTGATTTTTAATCATAAAAAGCTGCCGTGTTTTTGTGTATGTGTGGGCTTTACATCATTTTCCAGTTGGCCTTGGCTAAATCGTCCACTCCTACTTGTGTATCCTTTCTAATAGCCACTTCCTCTACACTGACTAGAGCTTCTAATGTTCCTTTTCAGTTCAATCTTTACATCAGCACGGATGTAGACTTTTACTGCCATTAAATAACGTGTCATTAGAGCCCCAGTGTCATGCACTCAGCCTTTCATTTGCATCCTCTCAGAGCTACAGTATATCACAGAAACCTCTGTGTTGTCAGCACATCTCACTTCCATTTCACTACATACAATGAGAATGGATAGAGCACTTCAGGTGGATGAGATTTTTCTTTTCTTTTTGTGATTAGGTGAGCATGCAGATTTGATGTTTATTGTACTTAGAGATTAAAAACCGTCACCCCCTCTCCTTCTCCCACCTGGTGCTTAAGCTGAATATTCCCCTTTTCCTCACACTGACATGTTTAACAGTTGCTCTTTTGGAGGGAAAAAGGTTTTGTGTCAGTGACAGTAGGTGCACAGTATGGATCTGAGGCAGCAGCCCCTCAACTCCGAGGATTTCTTGCAAGCGCATGCAGCAGGCTCGACAAAAGTAGCTGACGGGTAAATGCTGTGTTTACATGGTTCAGAGAATTTGTGAGAAATTGTGCAATGCGTTGGAGAGATTCGGGGTGACTGATGGAGCAACATCACGCACACGCAGTCAAAGAGAGACATTCAGGTGGGAAGGAGAGGCAGGCAGACAGGAAGGCATTCATCATGAGGGGAGACAACAGGAGCACACATGGTGGTGAGATGAGGCAAAGCAGGGGTTGAAGGACAAGTCAGGCTTCTTTGCATGGAGAAAAATGAAATGACGGCATGGTTCTGTACTGACACACACATAGTCTATACACTGTTATGAAGTTGCACGAATGCACAATCACACCGAGCTAAGCACGGGCGTTTCTAGATGATCAGAATGTGGGATTGTAGTGCTGGAAAACTCACGTGTCCCTGCATCCGCTTAAAACGCTTCAAAAGCACTTTTGAGGAGAGGAATGACACATAAAAGAAGCCCACGTGACTTCAGATTTCCAAATCTTTGCATATGATATTTAAACTAAACTAAACAAAACCGGGGACTGGGAGATCCGTTCTGACGATGTTGAACTGGGCAAACGCAGCCCCATTAGATCCTTTCATATTCCCAGCATCTCTGATCGATCATGCGTCACTGACCATCAGGAGTCAGTTTTCTTGTAGGCTACATGTAAGTCAACAGTGCGCTACGCGTAAAAACGCGCATGGCACGAAAAGGCGACACGGTTACACAACCTTATACACACCTAAACCCGACTTTTTGTTTTCAAGCAAGTGCATAACATAAACTCAAACTCACCCCAGGGTGCGAACGCAGTCCTCCCGCTCGCGTCTCTCTGTTTGTCCGCGTATCCGGTAAAAAAAGAAAAGGAAAAAAAAAAGGATCGGAGAACACCAGCAGCAAATGCGCCAACGAAGCAGTGGACGGCAGCCAAACGTTACCGACTTCCCTCTTCTTTCTCTTCACTTCCCCTCTTTCTTCTCTCCTCACTCTTCCCCGCTTCTCCGGGGCAGGTGGAACGGCACTTGCATTAATCCGGGCATTGTCCTGCTCATCTACGCACTTAAAGCAAAGATGGATCGACTTAAAGATTGGTGTCGAATCACACAAGTTAGAAGTTAACGGGAATTCTTCTTTCTGGCTAAATATTGAGTCCAGGGTATCCCCCGCTTAAAAACAGCGTGTCCGCGCTTTTACAAAGCTCTGCAGTGATGCTCATGTGTCAGAGAGGGAGTTCAGTTGTTGTGGTGCAAGATATCTGTAAATCTGCTTTCAAAGAGACTGAAAAGCACGAAATGTGACATAATCCCAGGAGAATATCTTCATCTCTCACTTCACTCTAATCCAAAACAACTCCATTTAGAGGGGATGCAGCGCACCTGCGGCCTGAGCAGAGACGCGCAGGTATCTCACTGGGCACCCTCCTCCCTTTTCTGCCCCTGTGTGTTTTAGTCCGCGTCTTTTTTTTTCTTTCTTTCTTTCTTTCCTTTTTTTTTATTCCGAGTCTCTCTGCGCCACGGTCATCACTCAGTGTCAAGCCTAGTGTTGCCTCTCAAAAAAAGCTCTGGAAAGGTCTCTTTTCACCGGCGCTCTCTTCTCTCCTCTCCCTCTCTCTTCTCCTCAACAAGCTCTGTCCATCCTACTGTTGTAAAACCACACCTCCCATCGGCAGCGATTGGCTGGAAATGGGAGAGGGACGGAGGTGAGTGCTGCTATGATGTACATTGAGGAATAGAGGAGAGGCAGGATGGAGAGAGGGAACCAGAATGAGAGGATGGAGACGTGGGATGCAAGAGAAGTGAAAAAGGAGGGAAAGCTGGGTGTATGTGTGTGTGGAGAACGTAGTGGTGTAAGGGAGGGAAGTTCATGCACTAAGCTCTATGTGTTTGAGCCCAAAGGGACAGGCTGGCTAATGAAAGTGAAAATGTTTCCCTCCTATTTTTGACCCTATAATTCACTTACAGTGTTACATCCAAATGTTTCAGCTGTGAATCTGCTTTGACTCCCAGCCAACCTGAATTCACACAGACAATGCCCCGCCACCTATGAGCACAATTAAACACTCCTGTCTTTGCTGCCTTGGCTACTTCTCTTTATGATATCTGGTGTCTGTCAGCTAAGCAGCTTCCTCGCTGAGTTGCCCAGGGTCGTCGAGGGTGGGGGGGGGGGCGGTTGGGGGGAATAAGGAGCAGCCTCTATCGCTTAGCAAGAGTAAATGAGGTAGGGCGGATATTGTTGTGGCACCACCACACAGTAGCAGGGGAAGGTTGAATTAAAAAAAAGAGAAAATCGCTTGACAGCTCCTGGGAGAGCCTTTGATTGATGGCAACGCTCCAGGGAGTGTTTCAATATGAACTTGGTTAACTTGGAGCTACATGAAGCATTCATCACTAGCTGCAATCCAGGAGTGAGATGCTCCCCTTGAGCTAGGCAGCATTTTATTTAGGAAAATACCTGGGGCACATCTTCACAGGAGTTGCGACTATTTGCAGCTATTTTTAAGGTTCACATCAACTAATCATCAAGACTTAAATAATAAACACGGAGCAGCAACTTCAGGAGGGAGTATAAAGGGAATTATCAAATTATATAAATGTGTAATGGCTTTTAAAAGACTGGACTTCACAATTGATTAAAAATAATGGTTCAGTGGCTTCATAGTGTAGTGATTGTGTTAAGCTAATTCAAGTTTCCAGTACAGCCAAAACCAAACACACAGTTTGCAGGTCAATGTGTGGACATTAACCTGGTGAGGAGGGGAGATGGGAGGGCAGATGCTACCATGCGAAGCGATCACGTCATTTCCTTCAAAACGTAAACACTGAAATCTAGAACCTAACGTGAGTAACCGGGAGATAAGAAAATAGCAAGAAACTGGCAGGACAAGAAGTCAAAGAACTTCTAGAAGGAAGGGCTGATGAAAGTATGAGAAAATATGTGCAGGGAACAGCGCGAGATTCTGTCGTTTATGACCGCACCAAAGTTGGAGGAGCACCAGATAAATAAAGCCAAAGAACAAGTGGTTAACAAAGTCAAACCTATGAAGCAATAATACCACAAGGTCAGTGACCATAATAGATGGTAAAGCTAGCGTGGAACTAGAGATCGACACTCAAAAACATCTTGACGTGACAGTAAATGAGCCGTTCTCAACCGGTAAATTTTATTCTGATCTAATATGTTTTGTTGTTGTCATTGTTGTCACTGTCACACAATGATAGACCATATCCGGTTTTTCTGGATGACAGTCTTATACGGACATTTACCGCCTATGTCTGAAGGCAATTTAGCGTGTAATCTCCGGGTAATAGAGTTGCATGTCTGAATAGGCAAGTCCGGGTAAACTGCTGGAGGTAAATTTCCAGACATTACCCGCTTACTATGTCTGAAAAGGGCTTAAGAATGTGTATGGTGATCAACTTAAATCTGTATGATGGAGAAATGTGAAACCGTAGGAGAAAGTAACCATAAATACATTAAACTGTGCTGTTCAATAATTGATCTTTAAAGTACGAAGTAACCAGATTTCTGAATCTAGAACTACTATTGATGGTTTTTAGACTAAACTTAAAAGGAAAAAAAATAGGCTGATTCACATTCCTGTGACTTGCAAATCATCCTTATGAGAGGGAATCAATCATCATCGGAATGAGCTCCGTTTGAAACTGCAACGATACTGTTTTACAAGGTGTGGGCTAGACTGGTCAAGAATCCAAAGAGGGGGCCTGCAGTGATGGATGACCCAGTTCTGATAGCAAGCAAATTCATGCTAATGCGTATGTTTGTCTCTGTGGTTCACTAGCTTGGATCTGTGGTTTTTATCATCTCATTCTGTGGGACTGATGGTATCATCTGTGGTAATTAGTGGAAAGGTCTAGCCAAAGGCTTGACTGGAGGGATTTGAAAAATCAAGATTCTTTGAAAAATTCTCTTTTTGCTCTGGTTATTGCAAAAAGGTATTAGGCTATTAATTACTTGCACTTGGAGCGCAGGAATGGAACTTAGCGTGTTGGGAAAAAAATCATACACAGCCGAAGCTCAAACTTAGTTACAAAAGATAAAAAAGTAATTGACTCTTCTCCTCAGGAGGAACTCTGAAACCTTTCAGAGCCTTTAAATTATCTTTGTCCTGTTGACAATTCTGTGTCCTTTGTATGTGTCCTTTGTGTGTGTCCTTTGTCCATCATCTTAGCATGAGGACTTCTTCTCAGAAACAGTTGTGTCTTCAGACATGTGCTCTGCAAAGTCCAGCTATGATTTCTCATCATTTTAGTTCTTGAGTTACACTCTTTGTACAGACTTCTTTCATTCTCACTTTTCTTCTGAATGCGTTTGGATCACGCTGGCACACCAATAGGAGGCCTGGTTTGTCTAGGCAGCCAATGGCCATGGCTACATTTAGTTTTTTTAATTCTGAATAATTTGTTCCAAATTAAATAATTACAAATTGAAGTATTCTCCTTCAAGTTTATGTGGTACTAATAATTCTGAATGGAGGTTAATTTGGAAACATGTTTATTTGCCTTCATTATATTCCACTTTAGATCTGGGGATTATGAGAGGTTCTGATTGGACAGAAGGTGGTTGTGATGTATTTACTTATATCAGAAATTAACAAAGTCTTTCTGCTGGTTTTCCTTGCAGTTATACAATGGAAAGAAACAAAATAAGTATTTTTTATTTCAATTTTCATTATATTTTTGATGTATGTTGTGAAATATGTGCCATAAATTAATATCAACTATATTAATAGTTAAATATTAACATTAATAAATAATAAATAGTTTACTTGGGGCACCCCCTTCTATTTTCTAGCTTACTTGGATAAAACTATAGGCATAGAAGAAAACTTATTTTGTCCTAGAAATGATAACTGAAAGAATAAAAGGATAACAGAAAAATTAATCAGTGTCATTAAATAAATCAGTCTCGAACAATATTTTTGTAAGTTCTCATTTGAATTGACCTGAATTATGACCAAGGAAATGATGACAGAGAAAGACCAGATAATAAAATGAATGTTTATTAATATAATCTAAAGTCTGTACATGACCTAAATATGAGAAAGAAAATAGGACAAACAAGACAAACAAAAACAAAAAAACAAAAAAAAGAACAAACATAAACATAAACCTATGATGCAGCTGTAAATACGATTATCAACCTGAGTTTTTGTGTAACTGAATGTAAACTACATGTGTAATTAAACATGTATTAAGTGTGATGTTTATTAATTATTTGTAAGAAGATGTTAAACCAGACTAAAGCCTAAATGAAATAAGATTCATAGCTTGGCGGTTATGGATCTAGGTAATTAAGGCCAAAGATGGAAATAATTTCAAAAGGGTCTAAAAGGAAAATTTGTCTACAGCTTAATTTGTGGAAAAATAAAAAAAAATTCAACTAAGCTCAACTTAGTTACAAAATAGGTAAATAAGCTTAATTTATTATGTAGGTTTCTCAGATAGAAGCTACCGTGTGCTCTGTCCAGCATAGGTTTCTTTGTTCTCTCCTTTAGAGCATCTGTCACTGCATGGGTGCAGCATCATCTCTCTTCATCTCTATTCCAAACTTCTTTCTTTTCTGAACTCGAAATTCTAAACTCAACTGGCTGAATTGAAAGCATGTCTCTGGTTTCAGTCTACACCAGCTCGCTCCATGGAGGCGAGGCTTTGCAATAGTCCACCAATGAGCATTCAATGAGTATTTCCCATGGCAACCAAAGGCGCCATCTTTGTCCAGTGGTAAACAACCCCTAGTCTCATTTAGTTATATGTGGTTGGCTCACTGTAGGTTGGTTTAAATTCCCTAAATTTGGATTTACTTATTCCACATGAGTTTTTCATATCAATGTCCCCCACCAGCAAATGAAATAACAGGATATAAGAAAGTTACGGAAGCGTTTGGCCGTCACAACCATTAAAAAATATTGGACCAGTTTCTCATTTCAACAAAAAATATAGCTCATTATAATGTGACATTTTCTTGATATAACAAGAATCTCATTATATCGAGAATATAACGAAATGTGTAACCTTAACCCTAGTTTCAATGAGGTTAATATAATGAGTTATGAAGTTATTTTTTTTTCCTGTGCGGAAATGCATTCCTCCAACAGATTTCGACTTATTAAAACGCACCCCTCTTCATCTTCTTGCTGTTCCCTCTGGACCAGAATCAAAAGTTCCCCATGAAACGATATTACAGTTAAATTTATCACGTTATAACGAGATAACTGTGTCACTTAGATGAGGAAATATAATTATATTAACATTGTATTTAATGACAAACATGTCTCTTTATTGCGAGAAACCTTCTCGTTAAAGTTTCTTAAAATAACGAGATTAATATCTTGTTATATCAAAAATTAGTTTTATTATAATGAGATATGTTTTACGTTAAAATGAGAAACTGGTCAAATATTTTTTTCATGGTTGTTACGGCTAAACCCTTCTGTAGGAAGTATAGCTGGAAAAATGTCCTTAAAGTCTTCCAGAGAGTATATGGTTGTACGATCCATTAGCAGGGCCAAAAGTGGAATTCACCGATCAGAGTTCATCTAAGATGCACATCCAGATTTTTTAAAAACAATTCAAGAAGCAAAAATGAAGCGATGTTAAAAGACAACTGTGTCATTTGTTTATGGTGCTCTGTTAACTGTTAGCTAACAGTTAGCCTAAATACTCATTATAATGACTGACTAATTATAATTAACAAGTCTTGGGTTCTATGCAGTCCTAATGTAATTATATATTATTACCTATAGAATATCACTGAATTTGCACTTACCGGGTGTAAACTAAAGGCCACAGACGTAGGTATAATTGGACTTTGGTTGCCACAACTTTTTAACCATCACCATTAAGTCCTATCATATTTGGCATCTGTACACGGCGCTCAGCCACTTATCTCTCCTGACTTCGCTTAAGGGTATACGAATGAACTTGTTATTTTTAAAAATTTGATGTTTAGCTAACCACAAACATGATTTTACCATGTCTCCTCTGTAGTGTTACTAGGGGCTATTTCCACCACGCTGAGATGGCGAGCTGCATTGCTATGTAATTACGTCAAAATGTCCCGGATGTCCGTCTAACAGAATTCTGGGGATGTTTGACTGAATTTGCATATTGATCCCTCCTTCCTTCTTTGCCACCACTAAGATACATGGAAGTTAAACATTATTAATCCTAAAAAAAAAAAAGCGGAATATCAACTAAAACATAAAACACAGATTAAAATAATTAAAATCAAGACGTAAATGATAATTTTACATAAAAGTTAAATAATAAATAATTAAAAGAAACACCATAAAAGATTGAAACAAATAGTCTTAAAATGCAATGTCATGTTGAGGATAAAACATGTGTTTAAGTCCTGTTGGATAGCTGTAGGGTTCATGAAATCATAAACACAAGTTGTTGTTTTTATTAAACTCTTGGCCAATTTGTAAGATTGGAAAAAGTGAGCTTTACTCTGAGGAGTGGACAAAGCAACGCCCACTTCTTCCTTGGTGAGGCACGAAATGGCTTTCCTTATCTTGTTGGAGGAGCTGTTAATGAGAAGTATCTGCTTTGTGCCCTGCTGAGTGATGGGGAGACCTAGTTCTGCAGGACCCTACAAAGTCACCAAAACTTGGGAAAAACAAGGCAGTTAGTTCAAAGGTCTCAACCTAGTTTAATTTATCCACAGAAACCACCTTGGTTGAAATCATTTTTCAAAAGGATGTTTCTGTTGGTTTAGGGGGTGGAATCCGCTACATGTATTAAAGACAGCATAGTGTTAGAATATCAAAACTTGCCAGTCACATTGGCGTTTTTTCTAAACTGGAAACAGTTTAGAAAAAACTGGGGTTAGACTGATTCCAGCAGGTTGTTTCTAAAACAGTGTTATAGATTGCTTGTTCATAGATAGACATGAAGCCACATCCTGTGACTTATCACCCCTTTCATCACTTCCTGGTTGACTTTAGGCAATCAAACGACTTGGGTTTAGAATTCAAAGCTCTAGAAGATGATAATAGTTTTAGCTAAGGTATATCCTTTTTACTTGCAACCTTCATTGTCATGGAATTAATTTTAGCTTTTCCTATGCAGCTTATTTCCAAAGCATTATAGGTCCTATCCTCATTCATGCACATATGGATTCATTTTCTCTGCTGCTTTTTGCAACCCAGAATGAAACTGGAGACTCAAAGACAATTAAAAAGGATGACTGCTTGCATGAATACATTCCACACAACATGCTTTGGGAGGGAGATGATCACCTTAGTAGGTGATAACATGGATATTGAATGATTATTGGAAAACTAAATAACCAGAAACTGGATTATGTTCTCCAATTAGTTTGTAGTATCTGGAGCTTTGACTTCGCTGCTAAAACTTAAACAGGCTATGGACTATTTTTTTTTTTAGCACAGCCACAGCTGCGAAGTCCACTCTTTTGAAATTTCTTTTTTTACCTTAGAGACATACAAAACACATGCATTTAAAAGTAAAGACTTCAGAGTCTTTAGATCTACTCCATTACGTGGGCAAATATTTTTGTCTTGTCCCCTGTCAAGTGACCCAGAAAAGCATGTCAGTAAACCAGCATGAATAATACCAGGATTCGGGAACTGGGACAGCTTAATGGAGGCCTATCGATGTTGATGTGATTAATTACACCTATACTTCTCCTACAAGGGGTGTCAAAATCATGAGCATGGAGAGGGCTTGTTATTACAAAGTGGACAGTTGCTGAACTGAACAGCTGGAATCCATTTCTTCAACTGGTTTGTTTGAGCAGCTTATGAAATTCCCACCTGACAATATCATATGATGCAAAGAAAAGACTTGGGCATCAAGAGCAAAAGAATAGAGCAAATAAATGGTGGATATGAAAACTGTTGATGCCACACCACATCTTTGATCTGCCACACAGAAGCGCAATTTTTCAAAAACCTTCCTCACCTTAGGTAACACACAAGCAGGAGAGCTAAGGTCCTGCTGACAGCTATAGAACATTTCATTGGAGGGATGAGCATCGTTATTGTGAAGGCATTGCATTTGGAGTCACGCTCAGAGCCAAGTATGCTTACATGTGTCTTCTCATCACGATACTCAGTGTCGGATCGTTCAGCCCTGCACTTGTCATACCTCCACCGCAGCATCCTCCGAAACAAATGAGGGATTAAAACAGACTCGTCTGGAACAGAAGACACTGATAGGAGAAGAGCAAGACGACGCTGACAGCTGCTCACTGCAATCCACAGAATATGTATTTCTTTTGTCTAAGGTTTAGAAAGTACAACACCCACTCAGTAGCACAGCTTGATCTCTCTTTTTCCATTATTTCCTTGCCGCTACTGTAACACTGAACACTGGACAATGAAAGCTGTTTTAAATGCACCAAATGATGATTACAGCAATTTTATATTTAAGCGTCTTCCATAAAGGAATAACTATATATTACTACAAGCTTTGTTTTTATATCGTACAGGATTTGGAATACAACACCTACTCCATCCTCGGACTGTTCACTCAACATCTAAAGTCATGGTTATTGGGCTATTACAGATGTTCTCACAACTAACATGACTCATTTTTTTTATTGACAATGCTATATTATTGTATTTAGTTAAAATTAGATCAGATCTGAGACCATGTGTAATCTGTAGGATGAGATGATAACATACATCAATGGCTTGGCATTGTGCCAAATCCTTAACACACTCTGTTTTGTATCACACTTAGTATGTAATGCAACTTAGTACTCTGACAAGACACTATCTCTTGTCTGGAATAAATACTGTTCTTATTTTGGTCTGTTTTTCTCTTTTTATTATTGTGATTGTTTTGAATCTAAATCATCTTCTGTTATTTGTCTTGATGGGATTTTATGAGAGACAGAGAATGGAAATGAACTTTTTCTACCATCCTGCATGTTGACGTGATAAATGTATACTAGTGTGCACTGTCCCTTAAAAATGTCTTCAAAACAAATGGGGCTTGGGTTGTTTTAACTCTGGTGACTCACAATAATGTAAAAACTGTATCACCAAACGGGTAAAAATACTAAGATTGTCATTCAAATTGTTTTGCTGATACCCTGTGAGTGTCTCTAATGAGCAGATAAAGCATTTTACTACTTCTCTTCAAACACTCCAGTTCTCAGAGAATATATGTCAGCATTTAGGCGGGATAAAATTTAAAAGGCTACTTTAGCTGAAGCAAAAAGTCGGTTTTTGCACTAGCTGCACTGATTCACCTATTTTTTTTCACTTTGCTTTTCATGCTACAATAGTGTGACAAGGAGCACACGATTACCAGTGATGCGGTAGCCATGTTCTTTTCCACAGGAGGAGTAAAGCACATCGGCTGCTTTATCGACTTGTTGGTGACATCTCCATGCATATACACTATATATGCACTATAAGCATATACACTGAAAATAGCCATATTTCACAATGATAAAGAAGCTTTTAAAAAAAAAATCCTGGATCCGACGGTGATTTGGTTCACTCCCAAAATTGAATGGAATCTAAGTTAGACCAAGACCCATGCTCAGAAAAAAAACATAGAAAAGAAAATCCATGCAGTAGTATTGCATAAACTCACTCACGTAGCCCTCAGATGTAAAAAACAGAGTCTACTGGTTAAAAATATCTGTATCAAATCATCAACCCATGTTTCTAAAGGAGGATCTTTATGACTTTTTTATATAATAGCTCAATTTGCACTAATGCGTTTGAATGTTATTATTACAAGGTTTAAAGAGCTTTTCATTATTATTGTTTTGATGGTATCAGGACATAATTCCTGACATGATCTGCTTCCATCATGTAATACAGTGTCCACAAGTTCATATCCCTGCATTTCTTTGTGTTTTCATCTAAATAAGACTGAAAAAACAAGCTGTGAAATTAAATAAATGAAGACAATGGTAAAGACAAATATTTAAGTAGTGGCTTTTGCTCAAAAAAGTCAGTAGTTTTGATCATTTAAAAAGTTCAGTAAGTGTGTAAATCTTTAAGCCTCAGGCAAAGCATGGTTTCACCCCGAGGCTGTGATCACAAAGCTCCATGAAGCCATTGCTGCAGTCTGGGCCTTCAGGCTGCCTTGTAATTTTACACTGTCTCAATTGTGAAAACTCTGAGGCACCAAGTAATATTAATAATACAAATGATACAATAATTGACTCTCTATGCAATTATCTTATTATTTCCTAAATGAAACTTGTTCTCTTGCTCCACTCATGATTATAACTGAATTAGTTTACACTGATAGTGAATAACAGCCTGTATTTGGGTGAAAATGTTGTCTCTTCTAAACAAAGTTCCAGTCACTTGAATGAATGTTCAACTCAGGGTAACAACACTGTTAGTGGGAGCATTGCTGTGTTTATGTGTTACTGTTATGAAAGTTTGAAAATGAGATATGAAATGTTGCTGTTTTGCCACATTAATGTTACTGATTTACTTAATGCTTCCATGAAACAATTCAATTCTATTTTCAGCTAGAAATAATGCTGGAGCAGCAAGGCTACAGCTAGAAAACAGCTGAAGTATGATCTCCCAGGCAAATTCAAAGCCTGAATCCACCAGCATGCATCCTCCCACGAATCCTTTGCCCCCTTCTAGTGCATGACTTTACTATTCCATTGCCTCTAGAATTTCACAAAACCTAAATATTGGAATATTAAAAACACCTACATAAAAAATTCAATTATTGCTAAAAAGTTTTTTTTCTCTTTTTTTATTGCTTTTAATGCAATACAGACTTAGAGCAAGGGTAACTGTGTGTAAATATAAGCCATCAATATATGGATTGAATACTGTTACTGCGGCAGAATCATAAATATAACTTATATTCCAACTAACAAACTTCTAGTTTTACAAGAAAAGTTGTTTTAGTATTTTCTGTTGTTCACATGTTTTAAATGAAGTAGTGTACAAGTTAGGGTTGAAAAGATGGCAGTAAATGTGATGGATCATTTAGTATGTCCGTGTGATATCGCTGACTGCACTTCTGCAGCTGTGCAATAATAAAACATGCCAGTCTTCACACTATATTTTACACTCCAATCATTTGTAAGCAAAGAATCAAGTGAGAGCACTGTTGCTGGTACTGTAATGTTTTTTAAGAGGAAATTGGAGTGAAAATGAAATCATCGCACAATTTATTAGCTCTTACTGGGAACTGAACACTTTTGCACTATGCACTTCTTTCTGCTACAAAATCTATGATTTTTTCTGCTGCAGCATCAAAGGTTCAACTTAATGATGCTTATACATGAAGTTAAATTGTTAAAAGATCCATTAATAAATATTCCATCCAATCGTTTCAGAAATTCATTTGACTTGGTCATACACCACTTGTTGTTTAGTTAGTTTGTTTGTTTGTTTGTTTGTTTTTGCCAGAGAGAAAGTACTGAGTTATAATAGCTGCCTTTGACTTTGCTCAGCTGCAGTGTTTTGTTTGCTCTGATTAAAAGTGTCAAGTACAAGCCAGTCTCCCATTAATTCTAATTGTTGGCACTGACACAGTCCTCCCACTACATTTCCTGTCATTGTTTGCACTGTCTACTGGCTAATACTTTATTCATTCTGATTTGTAGGCAGAACCAGAAAGTATGCTTCCATTAAATAAGATTGGCAGAGTATACTGCCTCCTGTATTATATATTCTTCTGACAAGGAGATGCAGCTTCAGTTAAAACGCAGAAAACTGGATCAGGACCACAAGAAGACAGGGGGTTCCATCTTTTTCCTTTATGTTATCACTCGCTGTCAAAAATTGCCTCACGAGACAGAGTGTAAACATATTTGCTTGCTTGGTGTAATGAATGTACCGCCGAGTGACTAATGCCTCATTTTCACTGCTGTCTTTGTGGACTCATTCCTGTGCGTAAAATTGTTACAAGTGTGATTGTAGTCTGTAAAAGCACAGAAACCATTTTTTTTCCCTTGAGTTACTCAAGAAACAGTGAAGATACACCTGCTTTTTGTGTCTCCACTTGCAGAAGCAACACAACATAAAAAGAGCTAAATGATGAAAAAAAGCTTGTTAAGGCTACTGGAAGAGACAAAACAGTCGCTGTTAAAATTATTCCTCTTTAATCCTCTGATACAGATTATGTCTGAGGCGATCAGCTTTATTTGTATTCTTTGCTAAAGTCTTGTTTTCAGGAATAAAAGTACAAATTCCTACAGTCATGGTAATTTTGGCCTGTGCATCTAACCTCAAACTAATGTTTAGTAAAAGACAACATCGGTCTCTAATCTACCCAATTCAATTCAAGTGATCATAATCTAAATAAAACAAATCCATTAAGTGATCCATTCGGTCATTGTCTATACCTGCTTTTACACATTTAACCTTTTCTTTAGTGGAAAGACTATTTCTTTCTGTTTTTTTTTTTACATTTTCTTTCCATTGTTTGTTATAACTATCATGTTTTTACAGGCTATAACTTCTGTCAGAATCAAACAGGCCAGACCACCAACACCATTTTGCAAGTCTGGGTTAATCAGGGAAGTATTTGAACTATTTCTGTCTTGCAAAACAAAACTGTTTGTACTTGTAGCTATCTTTTTTTCAGCTTCAGTCATGTCCTTTAGATGGGGGAAATGAATGGAACGGCTGCTTCATCTCCCCACCATCAAGCTGCTCTAGATGTAAATTTGAAAATAGTTCAGCTCCTCGAATACTTGTGGGAAAGATACTTACAGTAAGCAACAAGAGAAGCTCTCATTATGTCAAAACATGTCAAGTTGAAGTTTCTCCCATCCTCTATAAGTGAAAAGTGAGTAATTTATTTAGCAAGAATTAAGCAGTTTAATGTCACAAATTAACAGTGGAATAACTATGATGCACGTAGCTATTTATTTTCATATAAAAATATATTCTTTAAGGTTTTTTTCCAACTGTTTTGGGTCTATTTGTTTTGCACTTTAGCTTACTTCACTCGTTAATCTTCCTCATCTACAGACTGAAGACATTTTTAAAAAAAATCTAAATTCAACTCACAGCTAAATTTGGTGTGACTGTGTGTAATGCTTTCTACCAGCCTGCCCTCCTCTCTTTCTCTTTTCCTCCTCTCAGACTAAACTCTGACTGCTTCAATGTCACGGCAGCAAGGCAAAGACAATTAAGGTGTATAAATATGTAAATATGGTCACGGCAGCTCTGCAGGAGGAACAGCGTAATGACATTTTGTGCCCTCGTTTGGCTAATCCCCAAGACACCTCCGAATTAGAAACCTTAATGACAACCAATAACGCACAGATGGTCAAACTCTGGGGGCACGTCGGCCCTTCTGATGCTGCCTCGGCTCCTTGCGGCATTGCTCTTCATGCCAACAATACACACACAGGCAAAGAGGCTCAGAGATAAACACATGGACCCTGGCTAGACGGCACTCTCATGCAGGGAAGCAGGCATACAAACACGCGTGATGCAGAACACACACAGTGTAAACACATACACATTCACATTACCTAGCCAGATGTCACCTGTACCCATGGGGGTGATCATGGTTGTAACTAGAAGGTCAGGTCTTGGCAGGCCGTTTAAGGCCAGGCGAGGCTCTGCTTCAGTGTGTTTTTCATGTGTGTGTGTGTAGAGGTTATTGTTTGGTGTCTCAGGTAATATGTCCAGTGAGGCTTTATGGCAGATGTCGACCATCCGTCTTGTAAAAGCTGAGACAGAGAAACACTCTGCGGGAGCATCTCAAGAGACAAGAGTCAACGCAAGAACAGGAGAGTTTTGGTGGAGGGAACATGTGTGAAATACAGAGAAAGGCAGAACAAGAGTAAAGACAGAGCAAAGTGCTTTGGCTGGTTTCCGACAGTAATTAGTTAACAAAGCTATTTGTGCTAGCAGCATCTATTAGATGGGAAAGTGTTTCTTTGGGGAGTAAGCAAGTTTTTTACAAAGGACAAAGCAGCAGGGGAGACTTCACTCAGATTTACTTGGCCTGCTTTGATTTCTGAGTTGAAAAGATTGAGTCAAAGAAGTGAAATAAAAGTGAATAACTTGAATAATGGGTGAAATGAAGATCCGACTTGAAATAGGGGATTCTCTCCTTTTTGCAACACGCTGTTTGCAAATTGGCATAGCTATTCAGTTCCTGCAGGAAAGATTGAAACCGCAGAGTTGTTTTCATGTAAGTACTCCTGCAGCAGCCATTCCAATACTCTGTACTGTACCGAACACTTGTACTGCCAGCATTTGATGTCTTGCAGGTATAATAGTTGATTTTAGCTTAGTTGTGATCAGTGTGGGACCACATACAGTCCGAGTCAAAAATTTGGACACATTTGACTGGTACTGTGCGTTGTGCCTCTAAAAGGTTGGGAAGGGAAATAGATGCAAAACGACTATCCTTGGAAATTAGAGCAAACAGAGAAAAGCTCTGTGTTTGAGCATCTGATCTTAGAACCATTGAGGTAGTTGGCTCCAACAGCATAACTAATGAAAATCATGTTTATTGCAGAATTACTGAAAGAAGTTGTGGAAACGATGTGTTTGTTTGGGAAAGGTTGAAGACTCAGGATGGCTAAAGGCAAGGCAGGTTGGAGAATAAGTTGGTGGTTGAAGCCAAATGGAAGAGTGCGCTAGTAATACAAGATGTAGTCGTTTGGAAATGCAGACTAGGATTACTGACATGGAGGGAGAATACAGGCAGTTGGAGGCTCAGCAACAGGATGAAATGTAAACTGGAATCATTGGAGAATAACGGATAATCAAAAGTAAATGAAACATGATACAGTTATCAAGTTTCTATACCTTTAGCATGTAGGACTACACAAGCAGACTGAGGTCTGCTGAAGTCTGAGATCAAGTGTTTGAATACCACAAACTGTTCTGATAAGAAGGAGCAGGTTTGCGTTTGTTACACAGTGTGACTATTGTGTTCCATGACTCTGTCCAGGAAGAAAGAGACCAGAGAAAGAGCAACTGACTAAGGAAGAGAAGGAGCAGAGCCACAGGATATCATGTTACATCAGCTTGGATCTGTTCTACTTCATATCTATTAGTAGTAAATGCTTTCTCCCAGGAGAATTCAGGGATGGGATGTTCTAGCAACAACATATGTTCAGGATCGACAATGTATAGTGTGGTTATAGTGAATGGATTTTTGCTTAATGGTGAGTTTATCTACTATGCTCCATCCGCATCTTCATTTTTGCTCTCAAACTTTTCTATTTCTTCAAATATCTTTTATGTTGATGAAAGATATCATAGTCTGTTAAAATAGTTTTGTCTATGTGACTCTTTTTTTTGGCAGAATAGCAAAGACCCCTTTTGTGTGTAATTTCATTATGCAATCTAATGCTGCGTTATGACAGATAATTTGAATCTTGAAGAAGTAGATTTGTCAAGAAGCTAATTATAATCACACCTCTGCAGCTGTTATTGATCTCATGGGAGCTTCCAGGTGCCTCATTTCCTGTCCTCATGGCTCATTTTGCATTTTCAAATTGCTGCACGAAAAAAAAAGTTCCAGAGGAGCTTGAGTCTATCTTAGGTCTTCCAGCATGTTCACCATTGGTGAGATGAGGGAAATATATAAAACTCTTCAGCCTTCATGCCCTTTCATTGTACCCCTGCCCCGCTCCTTAGGCTGACACGCCATGGTGATATAATGTTATTCTGGGTGAAAGACTCATTATGCATGTGGTAATAAATTAATAATGCTGTAAGATATCATCCATTACCAGAATTTTGTTTAATAATTTATCAACTACCATATCACACTTCAGCCTGTGAATCATGTGTGCTCATTGCACTGTCTGCCACCGAGTCCGATTGGTAAAGCTCACATTCAAATTATATTTTTGCAAAGAAATGTTTGTTGATAGCTGTACAGAAAAGGGGGGGGGGGGGGGGGGGGCTTCCCGACTTTTCCCCCTTTGACGCCCAACACGGGTCAAAAGTGACCCAACCAAGTTTTTCTCCTCTTTCTCTTTGCAACA
>JBAMHX010000009.1:8441458-8453610 GCA_037177515.1 Pseudomugil tenellus | reverse complement strand
AGTAGAAGATAAACATATAAGACACATAGAGCGTTTGATTAAAAATATAATCTGTGATAAATGTTAAACTGAAGTAGTCTGTGTTTAGTAAATACCCATTTTGTTTGTGCTAAATTCAACAATTTGCTCCCATCTTCTTCTGGATAAGTGGCAAACACATTATTGTTATACTACTGTTTTAATGCCTTTCCCAACCCAGGTTTGTAAGAAACCATCCGCTATGGGCGCAGGAATATTGGGATTATTTTTGAGTGGTAAGTTCTTGTTGCTCTACTGAGACCCATCTCACATTAGCAGTCTTTGAGTAGAACCACATCCATAGAATGCTGAACTGTGAGGCCAAGTAGCATAGTCTGAAATTTGGAAGGTTTAATCCACCTTTGGAATAAGGAGCCTGCAAGGTAAGAAGTTTGGTCCTTGGTATCTTTTTAAGCCACAGAAAGAGAGTCAGTGCCCTGTCAAATTCCTTGAAAAATGACAAAGGGATTTTCAAAGGGACAGAGTTAAACAAAAATGGATTTGGGTAATAGTATGATTTTGATTGTGTTAATCCTGCTAATTAAAGACAGCGGAAAATCCATACATCGTTGTAGATCTGTTTGGGATTTATTAAGTAGTGCCATGTAATTGTCTTGGTAAACTTAGTCCTATGACACACAAACATTGATACTGAGGTACTTAAACCCATCAGGGAACCATTTGAATAATGTAGGGAGTGTTGTGATATGTTGTTCTGTCAAATTGATTGGGAATGCTTTACTCTTTGAGTAATTAATCTTATAGCCAGAAACTGCATGATATTAATAAGCTATCTGCATCGAGAGCCAACTTGTGCTCTTCCTCGCACATCTTCATGCTAGCAATTGATAGGTCTGATCGAATGACGATGGCCAATAGTTCTATCGCGATGAAGAAAAGAGCAGGTGAACAAGAGCATCCCTGTCCTCAGCCCCTAGAAAGGGGGAAGGTGTCTGACAGAACTCCATTAGTCAAGATCTGAGACCTGAGGGCATTGAAGAGAGTTTTTATGTACTTAATGAATTTGTCACCAAAGTTGAGGTTGAAATTGCCACCCAAGATACACTGGCCTTCCACTGTTGCTAGTTTCATAATCAAGTTTGGTTCATCTACATTAGGCCCATATTAAGATACGAGTATCATTCTGCTCATATTTATTGTACATTCAATTAGTATGAATCTCCCATATTTGTCTTTTTCACTGGAATTCAATCGAAAGTTAAGATTTTTGTTAATAAATAATGCCATTCCTCTAGCTTTCAATGAAAACAAGGAATAAAAGACATGTCCAACTCAGTCCGTGCATAGCTTTAGATATTCTATATCAGTTAGATGGATCTCCTTGGTGCTGGATCCTTAGCTTGGCTGTGTAGTGGCTGCCGTATTCGATTTGCTTCTCCCGGATCCTTTTCTTCACCTCGTTATAGGCCACCTGGCACTGTGTTGCGACGCTGTAGCCTGGGTAAAAGGAGACTTGGCTTTTATCCATGTAGACAGGTCCTTTTTCCCTGGCAAATCATAGCAGCTTCTCTTTTTCCTTGTAGTTCAAAAATTTAACAATGACTGGTCTGATCCGGTCCTCGGGTCTTCCCAGATGGTGTGCTCTCTCAATAGTAACTGGGATGGAAAAGTGTTCTTTCCCAAATAGCTGGAGGATGAATTGCTACATATAGCCGATCATGTTGTTACCCTCTGTCTTTTCTGGGACATTTATCATTTTGATGTTAGATCTCCAGCCCCGGTTTTCCAAGTTGTTTGTTTTGTCTTTTAGAAAAGCTATTTCTTTCTCTATCTTGTTGATGTGGGCCTGTGCGTCAGCCAGACTGTCTTCATTAGCCCAAATGGGAGTTTCCATTTCCTGTAGCTACCTGCTCGGCCAATGTTGTTGATGATTGTTCAATTTTTGTGGGTGAGTCCTGAATATCCGCGTTCTGATTGTTTATATGGCCTGTAAGTTCCTCTTTTGAATGCCGAATGGCTTTCATAAGGGATTTCAGTGTTGGTTTGTCTTGGTCAGTCGCCACTTTAGTCGTGTGGGTAGATTCACGTGTCAATTTACATGTAATAATGCTCTATTTTCCTCTGAAGATAGTCAGTTTCAGGTAGAAAACAATTGTCTACCAGTATTTGTAATAAATCCTGTATTAAGAGCATTGGTAATATCATTTTGAAGTTCATTACAGTTGAGGCATGTGCGGAGCTCACAGATACATGTCCGTCCACGATAGACGCATCACATGACCTTGTGTATTATTGTTTTTAAAAAAGCTTCATGCACACATGTATAATTCTGCAAAGAACAACAAATTGGTGAAAAATACCACAGACTCACTAAGAGAGTCACACAGGGAGCTGTTGTCTCCTCTAAACTTAACTGTCAGGATATATTTTCAGCTGGAAGGAGATCACAAACTTTTCCTTTATATGAGAAAACACAAAAACATTTAAAAAATGACATATTTAACATACATTATCATGCTTCCATGGTAAATAAAAAGCTTAAAAACTGAGTTTTGTTTACTTATATTGGGTCTCAAACATTGTTTTATATATGTATCCAACACAGATAATATGTGAGCTTGTGTTCATGCACTGTTAATGGTGTAATCTTCCACTGTCCTAATTGTAGCAAGTTAAAATCACATATCCAAATAAAGACGTCAACATCCAAGAGTGGTGTTTTAAAAATTTCCACTACAGTCTTATACGGGGCTTAGCAAGTGATTACACTATCATCAGCATCAGAATCAGAAGGGCTTTTATTACTAGGTGCATTTACAGAACAAGGAATTGCTTTTGCAAAAAAAAAAAAAAAAATGGCCATTTACAAATATGCAAGTGTTTTTAATATGTAAACAAGAGCTAACAAATAGAGGAAGGTATGGTATGCTGACTTTTCCAGCCTTTTTTTGCACATTGTTCTCCAATGATGTGAACAGAATTCCTCTCAATGCAACTCATCCATCATTATCAGTTCAATTCAGTGACCCATTCCCTGAAGCTGGAAGGGCACTCTTATCCAAGTATAACCACACGTAATCACATTGCATAGAAATAGAAACCTCTGACAAAGAAAAAACAAGTTTTCTCACCTCAAAAAACTTTGGAAAGTGGCAGCTTGTTCCAGCTAAGATTAGAGTATGACCGATTTGAAAACAGTGAAATGTAGAGCACAGCGTGTTCAGGTGGGATGAGAGGTGCAAACTGTTTTATTCATTCAAATGAGGCAAGGCAGATTGGGTTTTGGATATAATCAAGAAATAAATGAGGTGTCACGATCCTATTTGACCCTCACCTTTCAAAAAAAAAAACGTTTCATGTAATCTCAGCCACGAAGGTTTTGACACAATTTATGGGATGATGAAGCTATTTACCAATGTGACTCTGAATGAAATTAAAATTGTTTGGATTTTTTTTTAAATTAATAACTAAGTTTGTTGTGAGTTGTTGATAATATTAAGGTGTAAAGTGGAAGACATTAGCAATTAGTGTTATGTTTATACAAAGTTTTATGTTCTGAGAGGTCAGAAGTCTGGGATAAAGAAAGCTGAGTAACCATGACCTTTCTGGATCCTAGAAGCAGCCTTAAGAGTCCTGGCTCAGGTTCCAGGGCTTTGCTTCAGATCAGAAGTCTAGAAAATCAACAGTGAAGAATTGAAGTGCTAAATGCTTCAAACATCTAAAAATCTACTGAGCAACTAGTGTCTGTTTGAAAATTTTATGGAAAGAGTTCCTTGAATGAACTAACTTTGACATTTTTCAACCTATTTACAAATAAATTATCTGATCTTTAAGATATTTCCATGATTGAAAAAGTTTACACATTGTCAAAACAAATTTTGCTATACCAGTTCTTTCTTGTTTAAGTATTCTTGAGCGTTATGTAGTTGCCATTCTTTGAAAACTTCTTGACAGAAAAGAGGGCAATGGGAAAGGGACGAGAGGATGATAAGCCACAATGGGCCACAGGCTTAGACTGAAACCCCAAAAGATGCACAGAGATTAATGGCAGCTCATTTGAAATTCACATACAGAAAACTGAAAGAGACATGAATAAATTAGATCTTCAATTAAGACTATATACACATTTATACATCAAATCAAACCAGCAGCATTTGTCTACAGCTGCAGATTTGCAGTGTTATGTGCAGGTCATACTGCTCTGCACAATGCATTCCCTTTCCATCTGTTAAGCAGTTCTCTTCATGAATTGCTATGATTGGCACAGCTGTCGCAGAGCTACAAGACCAGTAATGTCACTGGCCATGAGTGGATTTATTACCCACCAGACTCTCTGATTCATATTAAAGTCTTTCTGATTTTGTTTCAGCTACATGTTGGAGAAACTAGAGTTTGTGTTGCGATATATTCATATATGTCCCATGCACAGTCAAAATAGGATGATAAAGACAACTTTAAGAGCTATAGAACAGATGATTAAAGAGAATAGAGAGAAAAATAACGTACAAATATACACAAATACAAAAATGCATCCATAAGTTGAAATGCACTGCAATTTCAGGCTTTTACAATGCTGTGGCTGTATGTTAAAATGCGCTGTATAATCTGCTTATGTTTGTATGAAGTAGCACGTTTACATCATATGCTGAGCATTTGAAGATGCTGTAACTGTATCTGCTGCAGTATGTGTTGAACCTACTGTTGGAGTTCCAGCAGCATGATGACAAAGGCCTTTTCTTGGGTGTAATCAACTTTGCTACCCACGCAGGGGATGAGGGGTGAGGGAGCTGAAAAGATGAATCAGTTTGGTTCTGATCACAGAACAAGCCATACAGCGGGCCAAACCCTCGCTAGTTTGGCAACAGGAAGAGTCTCAAGATTAAACAGTGCGATCTTTCTCTTGATCAGGCTCTCCCGGTCTGCCCTCCCCGCCATCTCTGCACCTGCTAGTCACAGCCCCTGATGTATGTGCTCTCTTTTCGCTACCCCTTACATTCTCACTTTCAGCATTTCAGCTGTCACTATCTTTCTTCTCCCCCCTCCTCGTCTCCGCTTCCCCAACGCCACCTCCTTTCACTGCTTCTGATTATCGGCAGCGACTCAGAACTTGTGCGAGCGAAACCTATCACAATTTTATCTCTGCCTGGCTTGCAATCACTTTCACATGTGCACACTCTGACAATCTCTTTGCACTTACATTCATTTTCTGCTGTCCGTCTCTTGCTCTTCCCTGACACGCATGCTCACACTCACAGTTGCACGCTTTGTTATAAAAAGCAGACAAAAATAAAGGCGACCCATTTTCTCTGTTAATCACCATATGGTAAACAAAAACGCACATCTTTTAGATACATTTTTTTCTCTTCAAATTAGGATAGTTTCAGTGTGAATTAGGATAGTTTCAGTGTGCTTCTATAGGCAATATAAGACTAATTGAACATTAAATGCCCTGAAGATGAGTGCAGCAAAAAAATAATGGAATTTTATAGATTCTTAGGGAGAAAATCAGTGATGCGTGCACTTTAACTGAAAGATTGGTCCCATGTAGTGCAGAAGAGCACAGGTTAGAAGTAAAGGAGAATGTAGAGACTTATGCTTATTGACATATAAGACTGAACCTGTTTCTTCAGTTTTAAGGAAACTTCAAGCACACAACTATTTATGGACGAATAAAGGTATTGAGCTAGGATAAATCAGTATTTTCTAGTTTTGTAGCTACTTCACTACCTATTCTCGGGCACTCCAATCTTTCTTTCTTCTGAGAAATACAAAAATGTAAAATTAGGACCCAAAGATAATGTCATTTGAAACAATATTTTAGCAAAGACTTCACAGTCATAACTATAGCGAAGACAAAAGGTTAGTTAAAGGTCTCATATGTCTTTTAACATGTCTTTTAATAACTCACATAGGTACCACTAGCAGATTAGCTTTAGAAAAACACACAGAAAAAAAAATATGTGAAGACAGTAAATATACATCTGAGCAGAGTTGATTATTGTTGCCACTGCTTGAGTCATATGTTGCAGAGCAAAATAACTGGTAGTGGTAAGAAATACCGCAAATAACAGCTCATTGTCAGTTTATATACAGAATTTCCTTTGGGAAAAGATTTGAAATCAAATCCAAAGTCAAACTTTGAGAGAATATATCCGTTTAATTAAATGTACAAAATAAATGCAAGCAATCACCCCGTTATGGTTTACAGGAATCATTATTTCCCTAATGCCAAGCAAATAATTCAAACATTTTACATAGAATAGTTAGTTAAATAAATAAACAAATAAATAAACTGAGCTAGGTCCAGTTAAAGATGGACCAGCTTTTGTCACCTTCAGTTCTGAAGCTGTGTGTTCCCGGGTAAATGTTGCAGACCTCTATTTCAGGATGTTCCATTAAGCTTTGGACCCCACTTAGATCATCTTGGGCAGTGTTTTGGGCAGAATGAACTCTCCTCTGAAGTCAGAACAGCAGAGATGCTTTTATGGGCTTAGGGTATTTTTTGACATTTACACCTGACAAAACATCTCCTCATACAGCTGAGCCAAAACGAACTGAGGCTCTAAGGTTAAAAGAGACTCGAGGATTTTAAAATACTTCTTGCTCCTATCACCAGGACAGAGGGAGACAAGTAAAAACTCTGTCTGACTAATTAAAAATGTATAAAGAAATTGAGCTAAGGAGAGCAGCAACATTCATTTCAGTGAATCAGTGGCTACTCAGATGAAGCTCAACTATGTTTCATGCAGCAAGAATTGAACACATCCATTTATTTTGTTATTTTTGTCACTGGTTTCTTATAAATAGCATTTAGGGACATGTATCTCTTTCTTAGTAAAGAATTCTCAAACAGGTTTAGACAACCTTATCAGTTACTCTGATACTTTGAAAACCTAAACGCCATCCAGCATGTATTGTTAACTCTTAAGCGTCTGTTGACAAAACTGTATTGGAAACAGGAATAAAATATAATTAACCATCAAATTAACATCTGGATGGAATATAAGGGTGGAATAGTGTGTTTGATAAAGGCAGAAGTCAGTTTCTGATTGATTTGTATCAATTTCATGCTCTACAGACCGTTTATAAAAACAGGTGGGGGTAAATAACTGCAGTTTTGGTTTGTAAAGCAGTAAAGGAAATTGTTTCAGAGTGAAACTTTGCAGGCAGCTTATTTATTTTTAGTATGCTATCTTTTGTTGACATAGAGAAAAATTTTGCATATTGCCAGCTCCTCACTTTACAGAATCAGATGCTGACATATCACAGTGAGAAATGTTTCTTGTTTTAAAAGCTTCCCTAAATGTATCGTGGAGTTAGCTTTAAATTTCCTCGTTGGATTTTAAGACTGTCGAAGCAGCAAAAGTAAAAATCACATAAAAAGAAAAAGCAAAAAAAAAAAAAAAAAACCAAAACAACCAAAAAACAAACAAACAAACAAAAACCAAAAATCACAGACACCCAAACACTGGACAATTCTTTAAACGCGATTACATTTCTTTTACCAGCTTCTTGGGAAACAATCATCCCTCCATACATAATGAATGCACTGGCAAATGAGTTCTCTTTTTCTCTGTAATAACTGTTTAGTTTTGAGGAGTTCACTGTGAGAGGCTGGGACTGTTACGCTTCCCTGTGTTTTAGTTGAAGCTTTGATCCTTATTCCTGCCCTATTTTGGACTTGTAAATTGTTTCTGTGGAGAACAGAGCAACACTGGGAGAAATGGCATTTAAAGGGAGACCACAGAGCTGCTTAAAAATGAAACTGATGGAACAGTGGTGACAGAAAACGCAATCTTCTTTTCTTACGGCTTTGCATCCAAATCCAAATTGCAATTGTGTTCTCAACAAAACAGAAGGATTTAGAGTCAGAAAGACGTCCACCAGTTTTATTCTTGCTGCTGTTCAAATTGAGTTTGTGGATGTTGTCAGTGGTTTTGTTGGAAAAAAAATTATCTTTAAAGTGAAATGTGGTTTTGATGGATGAGACTTCCCTCTTGTTATAATTAACACTTTTAGCTTTACATACTGTGGCTGCAAACGCACAGCTACAGAAAAACTACGCCCTCATCTACAGCCATACTGGTGGAGCACAGGGCGGCTGTGAGTGATCATGTTTATTTTCATCTTTAGTCTCTATTCATTTCCATAATCTCATTCTTAAAAGATGATGATAGCACTTTATGAAGATAACTGCTGTTAGCGTTTTTATTTGCCTGCTGTTGGACTAAAGCAGTCATTACAAAAGAATAATCTGGTCTGTTTTTTACTCTAAGTTATTGCTTAATGTAAATCTTATTTCAGATTATGATATATTTCTATCGTTTATATTGATATTTACTCACTGCACATATATATTGTGTATAAATATTTATAATTATACCCGTATGTTATTGGTGACCAACAACAGTTTCACCATTGGGTACAAAAAGGCCCATTAGCAGAAAGGCTATGGGTCATATGTATGGGTCAACATTGTAATCTTTGTTGGCTTTGTCTTTTGGTTGTATTGAAATAGAAATCATGTTCAGTGTGTCAGAGCTTTCACTGTTTTTTTCAGTTTATCAATTTTATACAAAAGCTAATGGCTGCCTAACCATATCAAAGACTATATTATCTAATTTGTTCAGGATGTTCCATAAATTTCTGCACATGGTTTTAAATTATGTTGGTTTTTTAACACTAGCAGTTAATTTATTTGACATTATTGCAAAAAGAATCAGGTTAAGATACATACTGAATGCTGCTATCAAGGCGATGTCATCCCTTGTGGAGTTGTTGGTTAGTTTACTTAGACAATGTCCAATCTATTTCTGCATACTCACAACATTTGAATTTCCCTAAAAGGGATAAATAAAGTAATTTTCATTTTCATTTTTCATTTTGTTTACTATCTCCCTGCATGTAACAGATTAACCTGTCTCAAAAATGAACTGTGTGATCAAACTGTATCCAATGTAAGAAAGACACATTAGAAAACATGCAGACACTGTGTCCAACTAGACTGACTGGCACTTATCTATACTGTCCCCTATTGTTTTATTTTTTGCTTGTGCTGTTCTTATTCTCAGATCTAAGTCGCTTTGGAGAAAAGCATCTGCTAGATGACTGTAGAATAGAATGCACTGAGATGAGTAAAATGCAAGTGGTAGTGGAAAGGATGTAGCTTCTCTTCTGTACAATAGTTTTCCTCTCTGCTTTGCATGGGACATTAAAAATATTACAGTGCATCTGCACCATCAATTATGCAACTATGCATTCATCCAAACCTTCAACAGGTCATGTTCACAACTTAAATTCCACAGTTCTATCTCTGTATCCAAATTTGAACATTAGGGTGGATATGAAAATATATAATTAAAATTCTGTTAATGAGACCCTCGGGGTACTTTTGTTGAATTTGCTGCCAAGCCATTACAGAGCTATTTAGAGCGTTTATCGATCAATTAGAGTAAAGGGGTCAAAGGCATTAAAACACTGCCAAACAGCCACACAGTCAATGCCCAGCGCTGTATCTACAAACACCATGTGACTGATCACTGAACAGAAACAAGAGGCGTTTGTTTCTTGCACCGTGAGAGCCCGCCGGTGTACCAGCCTCCTTCTCACTCACTCAACCGCTCTCTCATCCACCGGGCTGCGAGACTCCAGCAGCCTGTAAGAGACACAGCGAGGAGGGGGGAGAGGAAAAAGGAGCAACGGAGATGGCGAGCATCAACATGGAGCCGACACCACCGCTGCTGCGGCTGCTGGGGCTTGTTTCGCTCCTACTGGCCCTCCTAACCGCTCATGTCCACTGTCTTAACGGCGACGAGGACCAGAGCCAGGACACGGAGTGCAAAATGAAGAGTGTCACCGTGTCGGCGCTGCCGTTTTTGCGGGAGAATGACCTGAGCATCATGCACAGTCCGTCGGCCTCAGAGCCCAAGCTGCTGTTCTCCGTGAGAAATGATTTTCCCGGAGACGTGGTGGTGGTGGACGACCTGGAAAACACCGAGCTCCCCTATTTTGTCTTAGGTGAGTTTTGGAAACATGGTGGTCAGCGTGGTTCATTAGCTTCTAATTGGGGGGGATTAAACACCGCTGTTATTGCGGAGCACATCTGTCTATTAGCTCGGGCCTGGCTACAATACCATGGCTTCACAGATAGTGTAGCAGTCAAAATGGACAACAGATACTGTATTTGTGTCTGCTTACAAGAGTAACCACCGTTTCATTAGTTGATAATTAACCAAGCAGCTGTTCAAAACGCCAACATTCAGTTCCCATGGTGATATTAGGCCTAATAGCATTGACGTGCTAGTTAACAGTTTCACTGTTTTAATAAAAACCGGCAATAAATTCACATTAACAACGATGTCATATTCATGTCAAGTTTGGTTGTTGATGAGTGATTTCATGCTAGCTTGTGCATGTGGTTCAGTCATCTAACAGGTGTGAAAAAATAACCACTCAGCCACTAGCAAGGATGCAGCCAAAACTTTACTCCATGTCGAGCAACTTTCACTCATTTACATGGTTTATTTATGCGGGTCTTTGTCAAAAATAGGTTTTTAATGAATGATAGCGTAACTCTTCATGTTTTTTGTTACTTGTATGGCTTTTGAAGAGTAAAAGAAATGCACAGCAAGCAAAGTTAACGCAAACTGGACATGAGGTTATGCTTTAATAACCGCACGTTTGGCAGGGAACACTGAAGTTTTGGGTTTAAGTCGACTGGCTGCTGTCCATGGTGCTGAATCTCTGTTGACGCTGTCTGACAGCAGAGGTGAGAGATCGCGAGCTACTTTCCACATGCAGCTGTACGAGACTATCTTTCCGACCTTGTCTAAGTCCAAGGTATCATACAGAAGAGTTTTTCCACATTTATATTTTAGAGTGTCTGATAGCTGTCTAAGCAGTAAAGATGGACACAGTGTGTGATTCAATCTGCTGTATTATTTGTTGTTGCTTTCTTTTGTTGTACCAATAAAATTGCTGAAAGATTACCAACATTTTTTTTGGACATTAATATGATAATGAATCTAAAATCAAAGTTGAAATATTGTTACAAAAGCGGAAACTGTTTCACATAACCTTTAATATGATTTTCAACATAGATATCAGGGTAAAATTATGATGGATTGTTTTAACAGTGATCCTGCAACAAAAACACCAAAAAAGCAAAACAAAACACGCAAACAAACAAACAACAAAAAAAAAAACAGATTTTTTTGGTGGAATTGTATAAGAGCTGTTACATGCTCTATGAGAAAAGTGGACTTTATCATTGTTCTAAAGACGCAAGACAAAAAATATGTCTTTCTGTTGTCGTAGTTCTAGGTTGGGGGTTCTTGCAACATATTTACAATAATACATCTGGGCAAAACTATTATTTCTGTTGTTTTGGGGAACTATTGCATGAATTTGTTGGAAATTTGAAGTGGTTAATGTGCAAATGTGTGAGGCAGAAATTTCAGCTGATGTGAAATGTTCAGCAAGGTTGAATAGATTGTTTTAAGTAACAGCCCTTCAAGGTGATGAGGAAGAATGAAAATCTATACATCACATGTGGCATATGAGGTCATAGAGGGTATGTAAGTGTAATTGTGAAGCATGTGAAAAGATTAAGCCTGAACTTCGCTGTTAAAAAATTTTGTGGTTATTCTCTTCACAGTATTTTCTTGCAATAAGATTTTTTGATGACGATTAGAGAAGTCATAAATATGAAGAAGAAACATGATGAAATGTGAGGAAAAGTGTCAGTGCCTGCCTTATAAATATTGCATGTTCATCTTAAACCAATCTGAAAATGTTACCATTTAAATTAGGCTACTTAGTATCACACTGTTATGGCAAGAACTTTAAAAGACATTTTTTTGCAACAACCCACAGCACAAATCATACAAGCTGATGTGTTGATGCAATATTAATATGGTCTGAGGTATCAGAATGTGTTTCTAAACACACAGTCAGCACATAGAATTGATCGGTGCCCGGCGTTCAGCTAGTTGTAGCTGACAGGTCTCCAGACCATGGAAACACCAAGGACATAGAAAGCAGCATTTCAACCTAAGTGAATGTCCAGAAAAAGATGTTGGCTTAAAAGATTGGAAATCTCCTATCTATCTATCTATCTATCTATCTATCTATCTATCTATCTATCTATCTATCTATCTATCTATCTATCTATC
>JBAMHX010000009.1:8397266-8411302 GCA_037177515.1 Pseudomugil tenellus | reverse complement strand
GCCCGAGCCGGGGATCGAACCGGCAACCTGCTTGCTGTGAGGCTGCAGTGCTAACCACCTCGCCACCGTGCAGCCCAATTATAACATTATACAGCAAAATTATCTTCATGACTTGCATTACATCCATGAGTCATTATGCACAACATGGCAGCAGAAATCATTTAAATAGATGTAGACTAAAATCACCAGTGCAGAAAGAAAAATAGGACAGAAAAAAGTCCCTATTTCTGATGTGATTTTTGGCCCACAGGCTAGCATATGGAGGCTTCAGAGTTGAATTTAACGAAGCTTGTTCAAAATCACCAAGACAAATGAAAATGAGACTGATTGCTCAAGGCGCGTTACCACTGTTGTCTCTCAGCTCTGCCAAAAACTAACTGTGTCATTACATGTGATTGTGTGGCTAAATAATAACTTAAGGCTTACTCATTGTTACCACAAACCAAGTATTCTGATGAGTTTAATTTCCTACCATGCTTAACAAAGATGTCAAATAAGCAAAAAAGGCTATACCTTTAACAGGGTGAGGGATTAGGGTATACCTTTTGCTTTTAATATGGCTTCATACACAAAAAGCATTCATTATGTTCTGTTATGGATTATGCAGTGAATAGAAAAAGCAAGGATTTTGTATCCAGTCATTTTTATTTCATATTTATATTGACTAAATTAATTTAATTCAGAAGTTAAATGAAAAATAGTCTCAGTTAGAATAATGATCTTTTAATTAATTGAAGGCTTGAGTAGCATTTAACATCCACCTTCAGCCATGCTAAAAAATAGTCAGTAAACTTGAATAGAAGCTTAAATAAAAAATTATGTAAATGTATTTTTTTTGGAAATGCTGTAAAAATGGAAAACAGAATATAAAATAAGTTAAAAATTATGATAAGATCTATGAAGAAAACAGGCTCAGCGATACACACATTTAAGGCAGAAAACAAAATTGCTGACATTAGAAGATTAGCTTTGAGTTGGGACTGGTTCGAACCATTTTCTGCACTGAGCTCAGCTGTGTGTCATGCCCTGCTCCAGCCTATCAGCCCAATCACTGTAACCTGCCACCAGACTGCCCCTGTTCCTGATTCCCTCACAGCTTTATATCCCTCAGCTCACAGTCATTCCTTTGTCGGACATTGTATGTAAACACATGGTTGTTCCTGCAGCTCCTGTCTTCCCTGTTCTGTATACACCACTACCTGCCTTCTTGCTCTGTGTCCCTGCAACCCTCCTGGACTCCTCCACCTTCCCTACAGGTTTTCCTTCATCCCTCCTTGTCTTATAATAAATCCTGTTAACCTTCCTTTTGGCTCCCGCTCTCCATCGTTACACTTTATTTTGCTCATATACTGCACCTCATTATGCTTGATAAGGTTATGCCACAGTGCGATGTTAGCCATGCTTTTACTAATGCACAAACACAGGCACATTTTTTATATTTGCAAGTAGCACAATCCAATATGTAGGATCACCTAACTGAACCAAATGTTGTTGCTAATCGGTTATGTAAAAAAGTTGCAGCCAGAGAGAACAGTAACTTCAATGAAAACACGTCCCCTTCAGCAGAAACAATCCTGAAACTGCCGATTACAATCGGTCTGAAACCCTGTCAGTCTGTCTAGCAATCCTGCATTTATTCAGATAGATCCCGCTTCCCTTCCAACACATGCTTTGTATCTCAAATATTTTAAAAAAACAAAACATGCAAAAAGAAAGAAAAAAAAACACTGCTAAATGTGAGTCACTTTTGTTTCTAATGAGAATTTCAAACAGCAACATTGTCTTCAATTAACTTTGGAATTAGAAAATATAAGTATTGGTCAACATCCAAATTTCAGTTATTAGGAGAGGGACAGAACCACTAAAAAGCAGATTGATGTCTCTTTAAATATGCGTGTAGACAAGTTTAAAAAAAAGAAATGCGTGTAGCAGCAAAGTCATTGCACTTCTGTAAAATTATTAAATTGTAAGGCCTTTTGGCAATACTTCACTTTGAAGAAATTTAGAGAGCGTGAAAGTAAGACTTGATCTTAGTATGACTGCTTAATAAAGGTGTCTATCTCTATTGCCTGAGAATAAATTGTTCATTGTAAAACAATTTCTAATACAAAATAGCAGGAAGAGACTTGTGTAAATTAGTGCGATATCCATGTAAGTGTAAGCCACCATGTAAGTGGCTGGTAGCCACTTTGCCTAATGGACCCTGCAAGCAGCCATATCATCAAATTCAAAAGGCCACCTGTCAGTCAAGTTTTTAGAGCCAGTGAGTTTTGCTTGATGAAAAAGAAGAGAATTTTTGAGAAGAAATCAATGGTAATGCATGCAGTAGCATGGAGAGTGGCAGGGAATTATTGAGGTGGAAAGCAATGCAATCAGAACATGATTGCATTTTCCAATATGCTTTCAAAAGGATTTATCATTTACAGTGTTTTAATATGGAGGCAATTTTGTACCATAACTTAAATTAAAATATAATACCCAAACTACTAGTTCATTTTCAGAACATACCTGCATCTATTGACTCATAAATACAATTATTCAAAAAATCATCCAAACTATATTTTCTTTTTTTTTTTAATTAATTGATATGATAAAGAATAACAGTAACAAAGCAACAAATCAAACCAACTCACTTACTAACTCAACACATAAGAAGCTACAGTTCAGAATAATAATGAGCAGCACAGCTGGTACACAGGGAGTTTCATCATTTGTACATTATCATTTAGACTGAAAAAAACCACTTTTTTCATAACAATATTTGCCTGAATACTTTTGGCTGCTTTAGATATAGAAATTCAAGCTTTATATACAATATTTCCTTTCCTTCTCTCCTTCCCACTGTCGCGTCATGCTTGCTCAGGATGGGAGATTGGATCAAAGTCAAGATTTGATGCAATCTTTTTGGTTCCTTTAAATAGGCTGTTTTTATGAATTGGCTGATGCCTGTGCCTTGAGATGATATTGTTGTGAAATGGCGCTATACAAATAAAGCTGAATTGAATTAAATTTATTTGAGAATTCCCAACTTAAGTTTTCAGGATGTGTTGGACTTAATTACTTTTAGTTACTGGTCAATATTTTTTATTCAAAAGTTCAAATATTAGTGCTACACAGCTGTAAATCATTAGTACCAATTGTATGCATATTTTTATGGTTATGTAAATACTTAGAGTTGTTAATTAATAACACATATTGGTATTAGTTATATAAGATTTCAGTGCATAATTATAAAAGGCTATATTGAAAATATAATAAGGCTCAGTGAATCAAATTGAATTAGGAATTTCTTCACAGTGTGTATATTAATTAGACTATATATATATTATAAAGTATTACGTATGCTAATCAGGAGTTACATAGATTTAGTTTTACTTTTGCTGTAGAAGTTCCCATTGCTTATGCTCTAGCTATTTACAAATTTGATACTCATAATACATATAAATGTTTGATATAGTTTTTTCCTTTTGCATATAAACATATCTGCAAAAAGAGCCAAACAAAAAATTTGGTGTTAAGTCTAGTCCATGAAAAACATGATAGGATTTAAAATGAAGAATGCAGTGATTACTTCTCTACTTTGCTGGTGATGACTATAAATCAAGGAGATTATTCTACCACTTCAGACCTGATGCAATCAAGTGGAAGCGTTGTTGTTCACATTTTTTCTTTTTCTTTTTTTTTTCTTTTTTGCTAAACACAGAGTAAAGCTTACTATAAAGAATAAAATGTGAATGGAAACCATTGGAAACCAAAAAGTGATATTTGATGAATAGAAATAAGTGATTTCATAAATTAAATTGTGACCAAAGTAATTCTTTTATTACATAGTGTACCCAGCACTATGGCTTTAAGTGGACAGAATGGCTACCATCAGGAGGTCTGACCATCTGTTAGTTTCCTGGGTTGCTTCTCATTAGGGCAAGCCTGTGTTCCACCAAAGGTTATCTCATTGGATTGTTTAGGCTATAGGTCTGTTTTACAGGTGTAGAGGTGTTCAGCCACCTCCAGTGGTGAGGGCTCATCTTACCATGAGGATGACACATTGTAGGGCTTGTTTGAATGGGCGAAGATTTAGAACAGCTGTCCTTCTACTAGTTGGACTGCATCATACATTTTTTGTTGTACTATTTTTTTTATTTTAACTTTAGTCTTTATTTTATTTTGTTTGTTTTCTTATCTTGGTTTTTACGGGATTTTTTTTGTTTGTGTTCTTTGGCAAGATTTATTTTAATTTTTCATTTTCAGAATTAAGTGGTAGTTGGGTTCGATGAACCAGTGTCATCATTGTTCGCAACCACACTGGTCTTACCACAAATGTTCATAACTGAGATTAAAGGGAGCTGCAACTTTTTGATTTAGCTGCTTTCACATTTTTTGTATTAATAATTAACTACAGCACTGCTGCTGTTGACTTTGTGCTTCAAGTCTCTCATTGTTTCTTACCATCAATGGTGTCTGTAGTTAGTTTATGCTGTCAGATCTGGAAACCAAACCCTGTTTTTGTGGATGACAAGACAAAGAATATTATGATTGTAATATCAGTTAAATGCAACAAATCAAATGATCATTTCATTACTTTCTGAGCCCACTTTATGAAAAATCACACCCGCTTACAGTATATCAATGGTTTAACAACAAAACATGAAACTGTCATGGGATCTTGAACATGAAAAATGTTTAGTCATTTTCTTGTTTTTCATGAAGAAAAAAGGTCGTGCCAAAATAAACTACTTTCTTAAGGTGAGGAAAGCATCATGATTGACTTTAAAATTGTCATAACAAATGTCAAAATAATATTTTTTGGGCTATAATGTGATGACATTCATCTAATTTGAAAACAAATATCTGTGTCATGAAAATGAGTTTCAGCGTTATGCCATGTTGAGACTTCAGTGCCGTACACTATTTTTAGTAACTTATGCATTATTCTTCTTTTAACAATCAGCTTCAGGGGCTCCAGAGCATTGCTCAGCACAGATCTAGCCTTCTTTATCGTTTTGTTCAGCTTTCTTGAGTTACTGGTTTTGATTCTGTCGCCCCAACAGATGTCATTTTCCGTCACATAAATGCCTCATCTTTCTGCATACTGAAGGGCTTATTTCCTTACAAGAATAATATCTGGTATGTATTTTCTTTTAGATAGTGTTGTTGTTATAATTTCAGTTCACTCTGCTAGTCAGATGAATATCCAGGTGTTTACTTTCTCCTTTCACCACATTGAAATCATATTTGGCTTATGCCCAATTCCCCTAAAATCTGCAATTTTTTTGTCTTGCTCATATTCGTGATCACATGATTATTCCTACACCATGTAATTAAACAAGCCTCTGGTTAGCTGAATTTAGCCTCTACGTCACTGACAACCACTGAAACTGCAGCATCAGGAGATTTGCAAGGTGCTTATGACAGGAGATTTGACAGGAGATGACAGGAGATTTGCAAGGTGCTTATGTGACTTGCACTATATGTACCTGTGTAATGGTTTTCTGCATTGGCACCCATCATTCAAATGTAAACAGTTTGCTGCAAATGCAATTGATTTTTTTTGTCCATGGGGAGGAGATTTCGATATCAAACACAGATTACCAATATTAAAAAAAATTCTTTGATTTTATAATGAGACCAGGACTTCCAGTTGGTAGTGTTTTTCCAGACTTAGACTGCTTGGTCTCCACATGGACAACTGTAAAAAGATCCCCTGCAGGTCTTGTCAGAAAGTTGCACACTAGACAGTTAAGTTAGAGAGGGGAGCTCAATGGACGAGAGTTAAGACTTTTGGACCATTGACAAATAATCGAGAAATTAAAGGGGTTTGTACTTCTTGTATGTTGCATAGATAGACTTACACTTTTGCTGAGATGGTTTTCTGTTGTTTTGATTGTGTTTTGCATTTCAGTCTTGACGAAGATCTTGTGCACACTGTAATGAATGGATATAATCTCTGATTAGAAAAATGGATGTGAGAACAAGGTGGAAGAGAGGAAGTAGAATCCAACATAGCTATCCACCCAGGCTAACACTGAGGCTCTAGCCCACACTGAAAAACTGTAGAAATGTTGTAATATATCATGTCAGCATGATGCATAATTTCACATGCCACAGGGTCCTTGTCACCCACAGAACTGAGGTTGTTTTAGAGTCAAAAGGGACTTTTTACTTTTAGTTTTACTTTGTAGTTTCATACTGAAGTGTAGGTGGTGATGTAAATGTTTTAAAGAGAAGAAAAGAGCAAAATTTTAATATTTTACTTTTCTATGCAGGTTTTAAATGCATTGCATAGAAATATTTTCGCAAATCCATTAGCATAATTTGGCTAAACTGACTTAATGACTGTGATTGTTTTAGCTAATAACACATTTTATCTTGATTTACTTTTAGCAGCCTTATTGTAATTGTTAAATAACAACTAGCTTTTTTACTGTCTGTGTGACTGGGAGTTACACATCATGTGTTAGCAGGAGGAACAAGATAAATGTAAGCTAGCACCTCTTGAGAGTCACAGCCAGTAAATATTAGGTTAATTGCTCAAGCACATTTGCACTTGTTCCTCACGGTCGTCATTGACTTCCATTAGCATCAATTAAGATTAGCTTTCCTTTAATTCAACAAGACGAGGGGGAGACTGGGTGTTGTTGAGAGGAATCAAACTTGTCTCCCTGTCACTCAGCTGAGGCGAGGAGAATTGGAAAGGCAGCTCGAAAAAGAGATTTAAGGTTTGAAAATGTGGCATTATGATGTTGATTAAAAGAAAATGTTTTTCACTAAAATAAACAAAGAAAACGGCTTTAAAAATATAGACATTTTCAAAATTGTCTTACTGTAGGACAGGTCGTTCTTCATAACTGTCGTATTTTGTTATGTATTACTGGCTTATATGCATCAATGCAATATTAAACAATATTCAACAACAATAAGCCAAAGGGAAGAATCTTTATTATTGACATGTTGATCGGTATTTTACCAGGTATTTTAAAATTCTAGTTCTTATAAAGAAAACCTGCAATTGACTATAAACCTATTATATGCTACTATTCCATTCTTACAGGGATGCATATCTCTGCCATATCTACGGCAGCACTCTTGCAAGTGTTAGGGGTTTCCCTGCTGCATCACACTTGACTTAAATCAAAGGGTAATTAGCACACTTGAGCAAAGTTTGATGTCAAGCTCTGCGCAAATCTGCTAATTATGTCAGATGTGTTGCAGCAGGAATACTCTTCTGCTCAGAACAATGTTTTAGTGACTAATGTTGCAGGAAGCAAATCTGCTGAGCAAATATTACTTCATTTCAGTGGGTACTATCCAGTCAAAGGTATGATACAACATTGCTTTTTGAAATTTAGATCATAGAACTTTTATCGTTTAGATATTAACTATTATTTTTATTAATTAACAAATAGCGCCGTCTCTTTTTAATATTACCTAAATGATAGTAGAGATATTCCAAGAAACATTTTCTCATTGTATTTGTCTGAGGGATTAAGGAGTTAACATTGAGGATTTAAAAATGTTCTAAGTATACAACTGACGCAAATCACCAAACATTTTTCTTTTTATACATAGCTTTGTATCTTGCCCACAGAATCCATATAGGTATATATGTTTTAACATAAGCTTTACTGTGAACCAGACGTAGGCATCTCTGGGCTTCAAAAGCTGCAGTCCTGCAAGTTTTAGACATTTCACAGCTTCAACATACCGAAATCAAATGAATGAATGACTTAGAATATGATAAGCTGTTAGATCCCTTTTGTTTTAATTAAGTGTGTTAGTACTGTACTTAGAGTATTTCACATCCAAGTCCATGTCCACTCTGTACCCACATAGCCTAAATTTAACCCTTATGGGTCCCTCATGGATGCTGACTGGGCAATGGCGTTTTTTAACAATGAGCAAATCTTTCATTCATGAGTAATATGTGGACACAAGGTATGTGCCTTAATATGTTGTTCTGAAGGAACTGGGATCGCTCACCTCTGTATTAAGTATAACCATAACAGTATTCTAAGCCCAACAGTTGTTTCCCACATGTCTGAGTTATCCCTTGTGCAAAAGCTGCCAGCGCATTAATATTTTTCAATTTTTCTTTCAGTGAATGCTTCTGTTTTGGAAATTTACCAGAAAGAAGGTAGAATATGTAACCATACATAACTTTTTTGATGAGGAGTTTCACAGTGAGCAGCTAAAAAATTAGTAAGAGTACATTTTGATCCATAAAGTGGGCAGAAATGACTTATTTTATGGTTGTACTAAAGCACTTTGAATAGCACTTAAGCTCTTAAGAATGTTGTTTATTAATCCCAAAGAGTGACATTTTTTTCTATTGCTTACAAAAAGAATGCTCTCTTATAAAGCCAACAAACAGCCTTTGAAAGTAGTTACAATACCATAAGAATGACATAAAAACATACATCACAATATCACCTTTCAGACCATTAAATGCTATAGTTGTCCTCTTAGGATTCAGCATGGTTTGTTATGTCCATATCCAACACACCTGAATCAAATGAAGGCTCGTTACCAGGCCTCTGCAGAACTGCATGACATCCAGATGAGAAAATTCAAGTATTTGACTCAGGTGTGTTGGAGAGAGGTTGCATTTAAAAGTTGCAGAATGGTAGATCTCGAGGACCAAACTTGAACACTCCTGCATTGGGCAAAGCTGATGCTAGAAGATGGTCTGCTGGTAAATAAATCGAGGTGACGTCCCTACTGTATACTCCCTGATGGTTTAAGCAATTCCAGTGATTCGACAGAAAATATTGTTCTTATATAAACTTAGCAAAAATTATGAAATTATTTTATCAGTGTACATAGAAGATAAAATAATAAGAATAGAAAACGTGTTCCAGACACTGAAGTGCTACAATATGTTTGATTTTATTAAACTTGATGAGTCATGGCTCCTTTGTCATAAGCAGAATTGGTCTTGACATCTCATCACCCTGGTGGTTATTATTCTGTCTTTCTCCAGCTGTTGAAAAGTAAATTAGAGGTCTTGGCTTTGACATTGAGGGAACATGTCACTCACACTAATTTCACACAGCCTAAGATAAGAAATAACGCTCTGATCTTGAATAGCTGTCTCAGTCATCCCACATGACAGTGACACTTCCTTTAGTCAAACTTCAAACAGTCAACATGTTTTATTGTTCCCTGTGGATACTTGTCCACTTACTAAGTATATTTTGATAAGTCTAAGTTTATGTGACTCATATGTAGACCTCCAATTAGAATGGACATTTTATCCTGCTTCTCATGGGTGCTTGTGTGTTTTTTTTTTGTTTTTTTTTTTTTTTTTTGCCTGCCACATTGACATCATTTGGATGAAAACTGCATTTTCAGGTTTAAGCTTGAAATTTTATGTTATGGCTGAAGGGTGGAGATGGAGGTGTGGACCCAAATTCAGGTAGAGGCAAGGCAGGAGGCAGGCAGAATCCACCTGAACAGGTTTATTTCAGACTAGACTTTAAATATGCTTTGACACTCACCACAAATGAACCAATGATCCAGCACTGACAAAAGAAACTCAGGACTTTAAATACGAAGAACAAAAACTCAAAACGGGTGAACACAATCTCCTAATCCAACCCAGGTGCTCTAACGAAGAGGTAAAACAGTAAACAAGAAATTCCACAAAATAAGGCAGGAAACTAAAAACCAAAACAGAACCACCATATTGTAACATTTTATTCAGAATAGGTCTGTGACCCCTAGCCTCACACAGCAGAGGAATACTTAATTTCAGTATAAATATTAACTGCTTATACTATATGTCTTATACTATATGGATTGAATTGTGTGGTAATACCAAAATAATCAAGTTTTATTCTTCAACATCTTTTGCTATGATGGATAGAAAGCACCCAAAACATCTTTTCACAATGAAAGATTAATTTATTTGCATTTTTCCTAACATATTTTGTTTTGGTTGGTATACACAATGCTGTTCTGTAATTAAGCTATGCATGTGTATTGTACTTTACCTTGCGTCACCATGACAGCATCTCACACATACATTAACATTTAGACTATGACAGTTCTTTTTCTTGGAGACAAAAGTTCAAATGTCTTTTCTTCAAAAGCCCCTAATTACTAAAAGCCTACATGGACAAGCAGTTGTGGTCTGTTACCTCTTCACTTGTCCCTTTTTCTAAACTTGATCTGAAGCTAAGGTTAGGATGATGCATGGTAAATGGCGTTCACTTATATAGCACTTAAGTCTTCATTTCTCGATGACCAAAGCGCTTTACAGATCCTGAGCAAAGCTGCCATGCACACCAACGCTAGCCTGGCCACCAGAAGTAACTGGGGATTCAGGATCTTGCTCAAGGACACTTTGACATGCAGACTTCAGACAGAATGGGAACCGGACCCATGACCCACCGATCAGAAGTCGGCCGCACTACACCTGCACCACAGCTGCCCAGGATCCAGGAACACACTGAACCAGCCCTTAAACCATACATTAAGCCTCTCTTTTATAGTCCATTTATCTTTCTAATAAATAAAGTTGGTTTAAAAAGCAAGGCTTAATTGAATCTACTTGTGCATTCTCCACCATAGTTCAGCATTTACTTCTGTTTAGTTCAACTGCCTTTTTGAAATGACCATGTGGTTGGCTGAGTTTTGAAACTCTGAGATGCCCAGAAAGTTAATAAACTGCTAGTGAAAAAGTTATCAGAAAGTACATTGCATCACCTAGTGGTAAATAAGCTACCTAATAATCTGAGGCCCTAGAATTGATTAAAGACAAGTCGAGTCTTTGTTGTTGTCTGAAAATTGAGAGGGTAGACAGCTTTCCTTCTCATCAAAACATTTTTTTAATGTTAATGGCAGAATGTGATGAAATTGTGTAAGTGAGAGTTGAGATAAAAGACACTGAACTTCTGTGGTTGAAGGCCAAATATAAATTCCTAAAAATCTGTGCTCTTGGTGAAATATATCTGCAGGAGGAGATACGATACTTTTACACAGATTTTTGTGCCTGAGCAATTTTTTGCCAAAAGTTTGTAAATGGATCATTAGAGGAATGAGACCATACGTTGCTAAAGTCCGAACAACTTTGTTTGTTCATAGCTGAAACTGTGGGGTCTGTATTGTCTCTAGGTTCCAGTGAAGCATATCTACCACTACTATACTGGTTTTGCTGACAACGGTCAATACTGTAACACTGATACAATAAAAACTAAATAGCATTAGGCAGAAAGTTACTACTGCAGCTGAAACCAAACAAAATCACAACTCTCCCACAAAATAAATGAAACTATAACTGATGTGTTGACTTGTCATGTTGTCCTGAATAAAAAGGCATAATGTATAAAGAGTGTTCAGCTAAAAATGTTAAGTCTTACTGTTGAACTACATACAGTAAACTTATCAGTTATCACTATTTTCCATTTTAAAGTCAACTGACTGTTAAAAAGCATTCAAACTGATATTGGATAAAAAGTATGTTGTTTTTATGAGGACAGTTAAATGCTTATAGCATGATCCAGACAGTGACATAGCAGTTATAACACACCACTCGCTGCATGGCTGGTGCATTTTTTTTTTGCTTTTTTTAAATCAACTTAGAACTTACTGTCAATTTTATTTAGAAAAAAATATTCAGTGCAGTTCTGTTATACAACTTTTTTTTAAAAGTCTTTGTTTCATCCAGCCCCATGGTGGAGGTGGCCTGAGAGTGGAGGCTGCATAAGAACCATCCCCACAGTGGAGGTCTGCAGCCAAACCTTTTAGCCTGATATAATGGTAGTTTGAGGAAGAGATGGGTGTTGGCACTTCCAAAGTCATGCCGCTATTGTATCATAATAAAAATTATGCAAATCACTGGCAAAGAAACCTTTGCCAGTGACAAGTTGAGAAAGTGGAACTTATTATTGTATTTTTTTAATTCCCTGTGATAGATTTAACCATGATGTGGCCATTGAGAGTTTTGTTCCTAAGAAAGAAATGATGTCAGCGTGCAAACAATGATTCTAAGGCCAGTTTGTGCTTATGCTATGTCAACTCTTTTGTTTCCCTTAATTAACACAACCTCTAAGCCGGAAAGTCAGCTTACCTCTGCCATAATTGACACTCACCTTGGTCCCTCTGGGAGGGTTGGGGCTCAATGCAGATGAACCTGACATTTAGTTTAAAATACTATTAATGTCAGGGGTGTATGGAGCAGAGGGTCAGTCCAGCAAATAGATGTCAGTGTGGATGCCGCTGATCTAAGACCTAACTACAGATGAAAAGGTGCAATTTAGATTCACCTATTCAGAGATTCAAAGGATTAAAGCTGAAACCTCATCTTTTCATGCCTGGCTCATAAGAGGTTCTTTGCTTTGCAGTTTTGCATAGATAGTTTCAGAGGAAACAAAGAATAGCTTTGGATGCAGGCTGTACGTTGGTACTTTTAGTAAAAAGTTATATCAAGTTATATAAAATAACTTGAATGGTAAATGTGGCAGTAGCTATTCGATTCAATACTTTCAAGTTGAGTAATCACAATATCCAATTATGCAAATTTTTGTTAACAGAATTATTAGAGGATTTTTAGGTATTCATTAAAGCATCCCAGTGAAACACACTTTATGTGTTTTATTTCAAAAGCAAACACGGAGCAGTCCGTGTACAAACCTGAAGCTCATTTTAAATAACCAGCTGATTTGGATAAACTGAGGTATGTCTTAAATGTGTGTCAACCATAAAAAAGTCAACTGTGTTGCATGATCAAGCTAGCATTGGCATTCAGTATTTTATTCACTCAAGATTTCTTTAAGTAAATCAATTTGCACACATGTTCATAGTGTCAGTGAGACTAATATTTGAGGATATAACAACATTCAAATGATCTGGCACTTCATTTATTTTAAAATAAAGTATGTGGTTCATACACACATTTATGTTAAAAATAAAAAAAATAAAGTGGCCATACTGAAAAGATGTTAGAAAATCTGCATATCTTGTTACTCCCGAATCATCATCCCAATACTGAAATATAGTGGGGTAAAACCTGTCTCACAAAGAATTAGAATAGGGATGTATTTTCAGATTTTTTCATTAAAATAACCTTAAGCTTGCCATTAAGGCAACAGAAATAACTTAACATCACTAAGCAATTCTGAAGTATTGCATCCTTCTTTCATGCAAGTTAAAAATAATCTTTTGAAAGTAGTAAGGGCAAACAGATTCCCGGTTCGATCCCCGGCTCGGACGGCGGCCTATCTTTGTGGAGATTGCATATTCTCCCCGTGTTAGTGTGGGTTCTCTCCGGGTACTCCGGCTTCCTCCCACAGTCCAAAGACATGGACCTTGGGTATAGGCTGATTGGAGACTTTAAATTGCCAATAGGAGTGAGTGTGAGTACATGGTTGTTTGTCTGTGTGTGTTGGCCCTGTGATGGACTGGCGACCTGTCCAGTGTGTACCCTGCCTCTTGCTCGATGTCAGATGGAATTGCCTCCCGCCCCTAGTGACCCCGTTCGGGAATAAGCTGTAGATAATGGATTAAAATGGTAAGAAATTTTTGTGTTAGTAAAAATTTACCTAAATTTCACGGGAATGTCAGGCCAACAGGAAATAAATCAGAAAAAAAGCTGTCGTGAGTGTTTATGTATAAATGTTTTGGCTGCCATATTTCCATCAGTGTACCCACTGTAGCTATACATGTAGCTTACCATCACAAAATATGAAAAGAATATCATTACTGATTGATTAATGTGAATAATGTATGCAAGAATGCCTTCAAATGTGCTTTACAAATCTAATTCTCTGTCATTATTATGTAGTTTACTGTAAGCAATAAAAGTGACTTCACAGCAATGCTCATAGGAAATGTTTAATGTCACAGCAATTTCTTGGAGGTGAAAAACAGACAAATGCCAAATAAGGCATTTAAAAATATGATTAAAAAATATGGATCTTACTTTTGTAACGATCCCACCCTCAACAGACCTCTTTTTAGAAAGCTTTGATGAACTGGTCAACAAAGGTTGGAATTTTTATGACCACCTTAAACTCAAGAAAGATGGATGTGTTTGATTT
>JBAMHX010000009.1:8380279-8397166 GCA_037177515.1 Pseudomugil tenellus | reverse complement strand
TACCTATAGTGTTACCAAAGTAAACTAGAAAATAGGAGGTGGTGCCTCGAGGTTAATTATAAATTAATTACTAATTGCTAATATTAATATTTCATATTAATATTGTCATAGTAATTCCATTAAACCATTTTAATCCCTTAATTGCTACACTTTGAAAGGATGTTTTTTTAATGTATTTTATTCAAATTGTTGTTCTTTTGTATGCAATGTGATAGTAAGATGTAAAAATATTTTAGTCAAGTAAACATGTAACTAGTGACTTCATGAATATTTTCTTTTGGGAGTTCTGATACACTAAGAAGTTTTGCATTTCTAAACTGATGATATAGTTCTGAATAAACAAACCCTTTGTTTCTTGTGTTTTTTTTTTATGACATCACTGACACAGTGGCTTGTTTTGTGGATGGATTAAGGTAATCATTGGTTACATCTGAATATGAGAGTAGAGAAGCGACATTTGCATAAGAAATCTAACATGGAAACAATATTCATTGTCAAACTATGCCAAGAGCAAAACCTGCATGGAAAATACTGATTCCAGCTACATGCATCCACTTATAATCAACTCACATACACAGGATGTTTTTATTGGAATAAAAAGCTTAACATTTCTTGTGTTTAGTCTTCAATAAAGTTAAAATCATGACAGACTGAGTCAAGAATTATAACCAGAAATGAAGGCACTGTGGTATTTCTGGCATAATTGTGATGTAAATATGATATAAAGTTTTTATAAATAGTTCTGAACTACAAGTCAGTTAAAGCAGCTGGATTGTGCCTTCATTTTCCTTCCACTCTGGTGTAACATGATAGACTGTGAGAGAGATGATCATATTAGTAGCAAATTCCAAACTGATCCCAATAAAACCACAACACGAATGAGGGAGAGATAATAAAAAAAAATATTAATATGATATATAATGTGTACAATTGTTTATATAATGTGTACAATTGTTTAAGCCGTTCGTAAAATGAAAAATGTAAAAGCACATTTACACAATGTTACATTTGAAGTTTCTGAATGAAAAAAGAAATAACAAAAAACAAAACAAAACTTGTAACTATTTAACTAAAAAGAAACACATCCAAATAATGTAATCATGTAATCCAAAATATTTAGTTAATTTTGTAGATTTTCTACGTTTTTAAAGAAAATGATACACTTTGTCTACATTCTAATCATTGATCAGTGTTTTGAGTCGTAAATGACTTTGACTCAGTAGGTGGTATTGGTGTGTGAGCTATTGCTGTTGCTGTATGCCACCATGCAGCCTTTGTTACTACCATGCCCCTGGCCAGCACCATTTGAGCATAACAGAAGGCAAACATCATAAACAAGCTAGTTGGCAATTTGTCGTGGAATCCAGCTTTGCGTGGCATTTAATTTGTTTGCTCGGCATGTTTAGACATGACAGGCTTTTGCTGAATGTAAGGCATGGATGATTAGGTCTGGTTAAATTAGTAAACTGATAGAGCTTATCATATGAATGGCTTTTGAGGTTAGAGAGCTAAAAGTGGGAGATTTAGATGATGGTAATAATGCATGAACTGGGTTAAAAATGCCCTCCCACCACATTTTTTTTAGATATAGCCAAATTTGATTCTGAGCCGAAGTCTTAAACACCTGCTGTGTTTGGTAGACAGTTGCTTCTTCCCTCCAGAGCTTGCCATGAACCAATTTACTCTTCATGAGGGAGTCTGCAGGGAAACATGAAACACTCTTTTTATCCAAGTTGAAAAGGTTTTTCAGTTTTTTTTTTCTGGCTTGCTGATTTTAAATTAGACTCAAACATTGTAGCCATCATTTTTGCAGTAACAGTTTTATGTATTTTTAGACACAATGAGTCATTTCATCCCTTTATGTGACTAAGTGTTACTTGCGCTAATCTCAAATTCTCACATGCTTCCAAATGAAATAAAACTATTTTGATTTTCCAGTGACAAACCAATTTATTACAGGAGAAGTTAGTCAAATAAGTTTGTCATCAAACTTAAATAATCTGCTGTACAGACTTACACAATCCTTGTCTCTCCCCAGTTAGCTCAAAATTTTCTCATCAGGAGCCTAGTTAAAAACAGTAGTCTCCTGTTTTTCATGTTATAAATCAGAATCAACACTAACATTTATCCATGTAAGAAGCACCAACAGACTTCATGTGAAGGATAGATTGAACCTTATTCATTTCAGACAACATGGTGATGAGAAAGCGGCAGTGGAGTGCAGAGGAGTTGCTACTTTTAGTTGATTTATTTCATCTCCACGTGTGCTGGAGCCAAATACATCAATGTCTTTTAAAATCATGCAACCTTTAATATTCATGATTTTCAAAATGGGCAGGTTTTTGGAATTTTTTTTTTTGTTTTAAGAAACAGTTGAATGAAATGAAATAAAAAAATAAATGCTTTGCTCCATTTAGTTTTCAAGATAAAATCTAACGGTAATTACCTCCGCCAAAGAGGTTATGTTTCTGTATCTCAGTCTGTCTGTCTGTGTGCAAGATAATTCTAAAAGTTATGGATTGATTTTCATGAAATTTGAGGAAATTCTAAAAATGAGAAATGGAACAAATTATTACATTTTGGAGGTGATTTGGATCACTGTCTGTATCCAAGACTGTATTGAAGGATTCTTTAACATTACAAGACAAGGACACATTGTCACAATGTGAGGGGATCTGTGAGCTTGGTGGAGGTTTGCATTCTCTATCTGCTTTACTTGTTAAACTTTTAACAGCTATCACATCTTTAGTTGCTTAGTGACATGGGGCAATTGCGATTTACACCGTGTCATTTCCAGGTGGAAGTTCCTGGTCCAGAAAGTTGATGTTCTGCCATTTTTTATTTTTTTTTTTAGATTTACTTGTATATGTAAAACCAGTGTTTTCACTAACAGGCTTGCTTATCTGGTAGATTGAACTGTCCTCATTAATTTTAGCTGGTCTGATAACTGGTTGGAACAACTGCTGGACAGGATTTTTACTTTCTGGATCAGGATTTGGGATCTCTGCTTATTTAAAAAATGGTATCAGGTCAGGGTGGCTAGACCTACATGGGTGAGAAATTACAGTGAGAAATTAAAAGAAAAAAACAACAAATCCTAAAAATAATTGGTGGTTGACCATGTACTTCTTCCCCCCCTGGACAATTGGGCATCCACAAAGTGGATACAGCTTTGGTCGTCTCCACCATCACACCCAATTCTGTGTAATTTAAACGTGTTGTATTAAAGCATGGCCATTCTCACTGCCATCTGATGATTTCAGAAGAATTTCTTTTTATTTATAATTATGTCTATATCATATATAAATAAAATATAATACTAAGGAAATAAAGGTGTATGAGTTTTAATACATTTCCAAATTTGAAAAAAAGTTCCTCCAAATAAGTAAAAGGTATCCAAAATGGAAACTAAACTAAGGCCTGGATCTCTGTGGGTCAGATTATGTGAATCATTGGCTGCAGTTAAGAATTTGATTCTTTTTTTTTTTTTAACTTTGATTTTTTTTTTTTTTTTTTTTTGGGTTTATCAGATGAAGTCTCATTTGAACTTGAAAGGCTTTTGACAAAACAATGCAGAGGCTGGATAATTCTAATAATTCTACTTCACGTTTGGACCAGAAAGTATAATGTAGATGTAAATAATTTCACACCATGATCAACATCTCCCACAGTCCTCACAGAACTGTTGCCATAGCTACAGCTTTGTATTGATGATCTTTAATAATATGTTTTACCTTTCCCAATAAGAAAGACAATATTTTTCTATTAATGCTGCTAGCAAAACTCTTTTATTTAGTTAAATATCCCCCATGTCACAGCAGTTCTCCTCAAACCTACATGTAAACCAAGATGTGATTATATTTGAAACATGAAGACCCTCCAATCTCTGTTATTACAGCTTGCCAAATGGAGTAGTGTGATTAGCCTATCGTGTTTCGTCAGGACAGTTATTGAAAATCACCTTCAATTTCCTCCAGATACTGAGATTGCGAGGAGTAAGAACCTATGTTCAGTTTGATGCGACAATTACTCTGATATTTCCCCAAGACAGGACGAAGAGAGTCAAGCATGGCTGAATCAGACTCAGTCAGCTAAAAAGGGTTGGAAAATAGGGCTAGAAACAAATGTATGCAAGTACCCATCACAGTGCGGTTGCTACCACAGTGAATGATTGCTGAAACAGACAATGGCGACAATATTGAGCCTAATAAAGGCTTTTAAAGTGAAGCTGCGCCTCATACACAGGTCCAATGATCTCTCTGTATTCTCTGCATTTGCCATGAAATATCAAATATCAGAAACAGTAACAGAGTCAGAGCGTAACGTGTTTGTCTGGGTATTAGAGTAACCCTTTTGCTTTGTTATTCTGCACTCAAAATTACATTGCATGCTTTGGAAAAATGTCTGAATAGAATGGTGATTCTTTATTTGTAGTCTGACACCTTATTTTTGTTGCTCCTTTCACAGCTTCACAGCCAGCAAACAGACTAAGACTCATCTTTGTTTCTATTAGGGTTTTGTGCCTCAGATAGATTTTCTTTCCCTGACCCCCTCAATAGCACTCCTTCTAAAACTTTTATGTATTCTTGTGCCACTGTAACTGATTCAGCAACAAAGAAAAGAAAAAGAAGGAACAGAAAAGCCCTGCTGCGAGCTTGTGCAGAGCTTCAATCAAAATCCTGGAAGCTAGTTGACATTCAGTGTGTGGAGGTCTCTGCAAAGTTATTGAACTTCTTTCTTTAGTTTTTTTTTTTTTTATTCCGGCAGCAGCTTTTTATATTACCTGACAAAATTTCTCCTTCATTTTTCACAACCTCTCTCTGTCTAAAACTGAAGCCTGTGGTTTGAAAGGCCCACTGTCCCTTGATTAGCTTCTGCTGGTGTATATGATCAGTGAACCGGAGCTGGCTCATGGTTGGAGCATCGTGGCGGGGTGGCAGCTACATCCCACCAAGTAGCTGGATGGTGATAAGTTCATTGTTGTGCCTCCTGCGTGGCCCAGATAAGCCTCAGCATGTCATGAGTTCAGCGCGGTGTGAGCAGGACACGGCTGGTCAGACTGCACTGTTCTGACAGATTGTCATTCCCGGCTCTCAGGGTGTTTAGTGTTAATTTACCAGTCTGATTACACAGGCAAACGAGTTCAGCACACAGTGCTTACATTCTCAAAAGATGGTGAGATCATACTGTATTTGTAGATCAATATAAAAGTCCCACAAGTTGTGTTCATGCAACCTGAAAACAACTCTATGTAGCCATCTAAGTGTTCAAACCCTGGAATGAATGTTAAAATTAGTCAGACAGAGAGAAATCCTGCCTTCTAATGCGCTGGCACATGCAACAAACTGGACCTGTTGAAATGCTGTCCAATGGCTTTGGAAGCTGTTGAAAATATAATAATACTTTAATGTCATTTTCAGATATGTAACTCAAAAGTAGAAACATTTAGTGACATCAAGCTAAAAAGCAGATTAAAACCAACAAAATATCTTGCTTAAGAAAAAAACAAAACGAAAACATATGAAGAATTTTTAACCTGTGCCAGAATGTTTGCAGAAACCTACTGAGAACCTACTTTAATAACTTTTTGAGTACCGCTGACCTGCAGCTTTCAGATGTTTACCTGCTTTTACATATCTTACTGAAATGTATGGGTCTTTGTACAGAGTCTGGCAACAAGATGTTGGATCCATTTGAATTTGAATCAGATATTTTGGAAAAGAGAAGCAGCTCAAACCTGCAAGATATATTGGCTATCAAAAGTCAGAGTTAAGGAGTCCTGCCTCACCACAAAGTCTTACAGCGTATCAAACTATCCAGGGACAGATACGCTAAATTGCAGCACTTCTGCCTTTAGCACATCTCCAGATTAATGCCTTTTTTACGAAGATACACTGTGCAGGACTCACAGAGCAAAAGCAACTTTAGGAGAATGATTTGAATATGCATGCATCCTTTCTTACAATAAAGCTTAGAGTGTAAATGCAACATTTTTTAACCTTCTTGCTGGCAGTTTACCAATCAATACAGTATATGTTAAAGCCTGTATTCTTATTTTTTAAATGTAAGAAATGTTGCACCTTTATTTTTCTTTATTTTTAGAAAGTATAGCCTGCACCAGTCAGCAGCTTACATTGTTATTCGATCCATACTGCATTGATGTTTTGTCTAAAGCCAGCCTTCCAGTGGATGGCCATGCCTAACTGCTTTGTGGGGGCTCAACTGACTCCAGAGTCAGGGATTAAACAAATCGTAGTGCTTTTCCAATATCTTTGCTCTTTGCAGAAGTGGGATAAAACATGTGGAGAGATTCTTTCTCAATGGATGAAAAAAACAGATCCAGTGTCAGGCTTGGAAATGATGTATTCTTCATGTGTAGAACATTTTCCCTGCTTTTATAGTCTCTCACTTCAAATGAAATGGTAATGGGCTGCGTATTATTTACATTTTTTATTATGTATTATTTACATATTTTTCTGAGTGATTTGAAAGCAATTGAACTGCATAAAAGAAAGATGTAAATAATTACAAATATAAATCAGAAACAGGCGATAAACCTCAGTCTAAATATTTGAAGAAACTTCTTTGCTCCAGCCATTGGTTTTACTGTTTCTGACACAATAGAGTGAATTCAACTTCAGCTTAATTGCAAATTTTCTAGCCATAAAAATAACATAACTATTAGAATTTAACCCCTTAAATTCCTGTAATTTTCACCTAAAACCTTTTTTAATAGATAAATAATTTTTTGTTACCAAACAATTTTACAGAACAACCTGTTCTTTAACTGGACCCTTACTGATGTAATAGGACTGTTTTTGTTACAGTATTCTCTACCGGTGTGCATTATGACTCCAAAGATAAATTCCCCATTGCAACTGGTCAGAAATACGTGTTTTACTGAAGGAAAGGTTGTGATTGTAGCCTGAAATTAGAATCATCATTTAAATCTCACAAAACTAGCTTCAATGCTGTATTTAACATGTGTAGGGACTTGGGAGGGAAACTGAGTAAAATACATATTTATTTGTCATGTCTCACCCACGGTATGTCTGGTATCAAAGGGTGAACAAACTCCACATGGCTGTATTATATATTCATACATCTCTTTTCCATTTTCTACTCCTTTTACAGTCAGACCAGTGTTACCTTATTCTCTACTGCTCCAACTGATCTTAACTCAATCCACTGTACTTTAAATGTTGCCATTTTCATCTCTTTACCATCTCTGAATAGCCTTTGTCTTATTTTCTTCCCGAACTGGTTTTATTAAACAGGTAGTGAATTAATATGAGGACACATGGCTTAGATCGCTATAAGTTTTGTTGGTTAAAACAGACGCCATTTTAAACATCCTGGTGTGTAGTTTTTACTAACGTGTCTTCTTGTTGCTGTTTTCTCTAACAGCGAGTTTTAAGATTTTGGCACGATTTTCATTAAAAATAATTGCCAACTCTTTCAGAAAGACATTATTGATGTCTTAATAAACGTTTGAATTATACCAATATATCATAAGTAATAGGTTTTTTAACAAGGCAGTTACTCATCAGGCATTTAATTTTTTGAAGGTAGGCGTCTCTGTATGACCCCTTGGGGATGAGAGTTTAAAGACACTTGAGACATGCTACAGCTTTAATACTTGTATGATAAGTTCCCTGCCTCAGAAGGACATTTCTGAAGTATGGACAATAACAAAAAACTGATGTTTCTAACATTTTTTGCCACAATATTTATTTGCTTGGCACTCAACTGTTTTCAGTTCTTAGATTTTGCTTTTAAAACAACGCCTGTTTGCTTATGTCTTTCAGTAAATATGGATTGCATACTAAAGAATATAAATGGACTGAGTTATGTCACATTATGTCGTTCTAAGAGGGGTCTAACTTTCACTGTTGTACATGTTAGTGTGAGAAATATCAGGACTTTTTTTTCTCTTTTACTAGAAACAGGGGAAAAAGCTACACAAGTAGAGCAAGCGGTGCTCCAAACCAAGCTCAAGGCTGAAGCTGCTTGTCTTACAAAGCTGTGCTAGATCAAAGAAGTATGTTAATTCTTCTGATTCCTTTTACCACAGAGGCAAACATCTGACACCTCATTTGATATTTTCAATCACCTCCATTAGCCATCCACCTGTATAACTAATAAAACCAACGCCTTGGTTATAAGTGACTAGAATAAATAAATTCTCATCTCTCTTTCATCCTTTTACTTCATGCGGTTATTCTGAATTTTCCTTCCTGTTTTCCTTTCATTGACGCTCACTTTTGTCAGAATGTGAGAATAAAAAGTTTAGAGTTCATGTCAGGAGAAAATCTCACTGATCAAAGCATTACATTGGAGATGAAGACAAAGAGACAGCCGCTCTTTGCTCACCTTTTTCACATCGCATGTTTCCCAGGGTGACTGAGTCAGCCACATGCTGGATCCTTTCTGCTTGAGCAATGAACCGTTACTGTGTTTACATACTCTAATGATCAATACGTGGTTTACACAGGGATACTAACAATAATCCCCAAAGTAGTTTCTGGACCAAACTTCATAATGTAGCATTGAAAGTTTTAGCTTTCACAGATGATAGTTAGAAATACATGTTTTTAGTAACATTTTACCTTGGACTATTTCTAGCTGAAAACAAATGAATGAAGAACTAAAGAGAAATTTGTGATTTACTTTAGTTTTTTCTCTTCAAGTAAGACGTATGGTTGTGAAGTCGTTATCTAACCTGGGTGAGCTTTGTAAAATAACAATAATTATAATTTCAGAACTTTCTTTTTTATTGTATCAGTAAGAACTTGGTCCTTCTGCCCTACTTAAAATATTTGTACAACATCAGGAATGATGTTCAGCCTTGTTTTAAGTAAAGTATTAGAACATTACACATTGAGACCCAAAGGCCATTACTGAAAAAAACATTTATTCTTTTTAATCCAGTGCTGTTTAAGTAAGTACTGCTACACCCTTTCTGTTCAAAGAAATCCCTATTTATATTATTTTTGTAATGAGGTAAAAAACTGAACTTGAAAGGGTTGAAACCGACAGGTAGGTAGAAACAGTTGTTTTCAGCACCCTGAGAATGAATAACTCAGTTGGGCAGTTGTTTTGGAGGTGTATTAAGATTAAACTGCTTTTCAGGGCTGGAAAAACATCAGAAACCAGACTAATGATGTATTCACAGTAGGTGAAAGATTTTGGAATCAAAATTTTATATATTATTTTTTCTTTTTCTTGTGAACACACAAATTATTTCTTGTGTTATATGCACCTATTTAGTCAGCTGTTTGCTTGTGAAACTACACACGCCATTGAGTCATGAGCTTCCTTCTTAAAGTGGATGTAATTTGCAACTTGAAGAAAGAATTTGTTATTCATGCAATGCTGAGGTACCTGGGCTACTTGGCAGGCATGCTAAATTGCCTATGAGGAGAGCCAAGAAATCCCCACACTATGCTTAAGTATTCAAGGTGACTTTAGTAGCAGGGTCACTTTAACCATTTTCTGTCTGCTATTAAACTTGTTTCTCCTCAAGCAGGACTGCAGGGCATTTGTAGTCTGACCTGATAATAACTAGACAGGTAAAGTTGCAGAATGAAGCACTTTAACTACTTGAAAGCTTCAGTTTGAGGCAAATAAAACCGAAGAAAAGCCTGTTTATACTGTTATAATTAAAAGATTAACCTAATTTTGCACAAAAACATATCTAAGAACCTGCTTTCAGGGTAGGAAATCAAAACCATGCAATGCATTAAGTATGAACAACACATGAAAGCTGATGTTCCTGGATGCAAGTAAAATGAGGATTATGATATTTTCCACGATCAACATATCTCTTACACATGGAGATTAAGTTGTTTTCTCATTCCGTTCCTCTGCAGAAGAACAAATGGGTTAGCCAATGAGACATAACAGGAATCGTAATTGCTATTCGTCTCAGGATGGCAAATGACTCTGGTGTTTGTTTGGTTCATTGCACAGCGAGTGCTTTCTTAGCGAGAGCTGACGTGCATGTGGAATTAAGTCAACACTGAGATGAGAGGCTGCGTTGCAGGAGAGCGGCAGTCCTGTTAATCTTATTGTACATGGAAGCAGCGATTGAATTTGTGCTAAAGCTTAACACAGGGGTTGCTTCGTTAAAAAAAAGACAGCATGCTTCCCATTCACAGCACATATTTCTCAGTTTTGGCCGAATGATGCAGAAGGTTTGTCCTGTTGAGGGATGATGTGCTTGAGAGGGAATCTTTTCATTTAGTCATGACACCTTCAAGGGTTGACTTGTCCATTTTCTATATTTCAGAGATTTGTATTTCCAATCTAATTTCCAGCAAGTGGATATAGTTTGTGAAATTCAAGAAACGGAACAATAGCAATGATAACATAAATTTAAAAAATATTTTGTATAAAATTTATCTTCCTGTTTACTTGTATCCATGTCAAAAACATGTCATGTGAAAAAGATTGGAACAATAAACAATATATGAAAAAAAAGTTCATTTGCTAGATGGATTTTAATCTACATGCTACTCAAAGTGGGAGTGGTGTAATGAAGCAATATGTGGTGCAAAACTGTGAAACTAAAGAGATAAAAAAATAGCACTGAACAGTGTTAAAGAGAATGATTACTCTTACCGTGAAATAGACTAAATTATACATTTTTAATGGGCTTTTAAAAATGTATTTTCATCTCAAATCAAAACATTTTGTTGCAGTTTTTGTTTTGATATGAGCCTGTGTTTATTTCAAACATGGCATATTAATCAATGAAGATTGCTTTTAATATAAAATTGTTCCTTTTTTCTCGAACGATCACAATGTGGAAATTCAATGTTCCATTGACATGTCACAAGAGTAAGTTATCAAGTTATAATGACTGAAGATTTGAAAATCAGTGCATTTGAGATAGAGGTGTAATGCAGCAATAACAAGAGGGGAAATGTACCTACTAGTGCTTTAATCATTAAGATTAATCATCCAAAAAGTATCAATTGTTTGAAATGTCTAACAGTTGAGAACAGATGTGTTATATCAGACAATTTGCCCAGACTGAGCATTTCTATCTCTACCTCTGCCCAAAAGTGAATTCAGGATCTTTGTAGGGAAATGTACCTACTTATTCCAATTTGTTTAGCTTAAAAAAAGTAATCACTGCAAAGTTTGCCGTTCCAGATGTATTTTGTTTTTCTCCTTTTACAGCGATGTATTATGCCTCAATATTTTCCATTTAAACAGTTTAGCAACCTCTCGAAACAGTTTTGAAGCCTCCAATCTTGGCAACAATCCGTTCCATCTGCTTTGCTTCGTCTTTAATGGGGTTCATCTGTGTGATCACAACCACAGAAACTCTGTGGGGTGTATGATGGTTCCTCGACTTGAATTTCTAAACACAGCCAAGCGAGGTCAGTCTTGTTAAATCTCATCAAACAGCACTCCATATATAATACAGCAGCCACTGGCAGAGCCTCTTGTGATCTCAGCTCACCTTGAAGTGGACCATTTCCCCTGTACTATACACTCCCTGTCCCATACATAATAATTCTACATAAAATTTTAAAGAAGAACCTTGTAAGCTACTGCAAATTGCCATTTGCCAGCTGTCTTGGTTAATATGTGGAGTCCCTTGTTGAGTTGCTTGTTAAGAAATGGACCGACTTTGATTGATTGCTCTGTTTCCTGTTCTCATTCATGTAGAAAATTGGCACGGCTGAATGAAGAACACCTTAAAATGAGGCCAGTAATGTCCCCCTTGGTCATAGGAGAGTACACGTCCGTCTGTAAATGACTTCTGTAGCTTTTGTTCTCTTCATACTGTTTGTCTTCTCTTATGGAACCAAACAATGCATGACACAACCAGGTTGGCACAAGATAAATATAACAACATGCACCCAAAGTGTTTTACTTATGAACCTTAGAATTATTTAACAACTATTTTAGTGACATGAAACTTTCTCAACTTGTGCTTGAAGCGGTTTGTGCCTCGGCTTTGCTGACTGTGTTGTATGTGGTGGGAAAGGTTTCTTGATGCACATTTGAGACCTATTTAGCCATGTATTTATACATTCTGTGTAATACATAGTTTGCAGTTTGTGTTGGAGGGTTGGAGGGTTACAGCACCAGGAGTGAGACCGTACCCTGAGATTTAAATTTCAAGTCGACCCAACTCTTTATCTCGTTTATGTTTTTCTCCTTCTCTGCCTCTTGATTCCATGCAACCTTACTCCACCACTCTTGCTCTACTTAGCTTCGATTTTTAACTCCCCCGCCCCTTTTCTGTAACCTCTGTTCCCCAGTATGACTGTGAAAGAAGCAAGAGAGGGCAACTTCTTCTGACACTGCATGAGGATGTGAGCAGAATAGCTTCAGCCATCATCACTTCTCACCTTAACGCATGTACACTCACACACACCACTCTGTTACTGTTAAAACCCAGTACAAACATAGCGCTTTGTAGCCATATGTTCTCCTCCACCTCCCCATATCCCCATGGGTAAAAAAGCCTCAGAAAAACAGCACTCCTTCCAGATTGTTGTGTAGCTCCTGATTTCCCCCTAAACAGATCTTTTCGCCTGTCTCATTACTTCTGAATGTTTCAGTCGATATCTTCACATTAAACTCTCAGCCGCCTGTTCATTCTCAAATTTAAAACAGACACGGGCCGTATAGTCTTTGTATCTCGTGTTTGCTGTCACCATATGTTGCGTGCAGCTTTAATGAGACACTGCCTGTATACTCTACGAAGAAATACAAGATTTTGTTGAGAAATGTAAAGCGTTCATTAGGTCCAACTCTGATGGTTTATAGATTCAATTTACAAGCTTGAATTGCAATCTTGTAGTCATTCATTCAGTTACAGCAAATTACAACCGAATAAGATGAGTGAAAAAGAGCAGTGAGAGAGAATCCTAGAAGCCGTACTTAACATAAACAGGCTTTTTACTAAGCCATTGTCTCTAATCAGTTCTAAGCTTTTTTTCTATTCTAAAACATTAAACCAGACATCATTGAACATTATCTTTCAAGGCCTGGAGTTCAAAAACTGATTTATATGAAAGTTTTATATATATATATATATATATATATGAAAGTTTTAAGATTCAACAGGAAATTACATACCAGCAGTTGAGCAATCATTAATTAAAGGATTTTTATAGGAAAGAAAACATGAAATATATACATGTATGCAATAAAATCAAAGAAAATATATGTTTTAAAAAAACTTGATTCATTTATTCATTTTGCATACTATGGGTATGTAAGCTGGATGTTCCTCACAAACTAACTGTCACAGGTAAGACAAACACGTCAGTGGCTGAATAACCTTAAAACGATTCCTTATTTCTTGAAATCTTTAATAGTTACAATATTCACAGAAAAATAGACTGATTAAAAATAATAAATCTTTTCTTTAAGCGTGTTCATTTCCTTGAAATGCAATATTTGATCAAATGTGTAGGTGTTTTTATATGAAATGTTCCTTTTACACCAGCATCTGTCAAATCAGAAGATTACAGTAGTGTTTTGTTTTTACTGTTTTCCAGAAATAATATACTATTCTAATCTGAATTGAAATCTTTTTAAAAATGGCAATGCTGAAAGCAAATGCTAGGTTGGGCTAGCTTTGACCAGTAGAATTGACAACTGACTAATCAGGTATGACTGATTCATTAAAACGGGGGAACTTTGACAATGCTCTACAAGTTACTTTTGACAAATAGAAAAAGTGTAAGTGCGGAAATGCTGCTGCTGAATCTTTAGCTTACTCTTAAAGACTCTGCCAGACAGAGTTTGCCAGTTTGTACCATCACTGAAGAACAAAAGAGGAGAAGAGTCTAGAGGCTGATTTAGCCCCACGTAGTGGTGTTAGTAGGTGGCACCATTCATTGGCAGGGTGTAACTGGAGTATAACCCTTGACCCTAGAGGGAGTGTAGCTCTGGATTAACACGTCAAAGTAGACAGGAGTAAATTTAGTCAATGTCTTGTAAGCCAGGAGCAAAGTTTTGAATTTGATGTGCATTGCAACTGGAAGCCAGTAAAGTTTTTAATTCATGATAAAAAATAAATAAATAAATAAAATTTTAAAGAAAATAGGGGTACACAGTAGGGCAGTAGTTAGTGCTGCAGCCTCATAGCAATCGGGGTGCTTTGAACCTCAGCATGGATAGTGCCGGTTCTCTGTGGCTTTTTGTATGTTCTCCCTTTGTTAGCGTGGGTTCCCTTTGGGTTCTCCGGCTTCCTCCCACCATCCAAAAACAAGCCTGGTTGTTTGTCTGCTTGTTCGTCTTTCTGTGTTGCCCTGTGATGAACTGGCGTAGTGTCTGGGGTGTAACCTGACTCTCACCAGATGACTGCTGGGATAGGCGCGACCCTGAAGTAAATGAAGCTGTATGGAAAATGGATAGATTTCTAAAATATATTTATTATGTATATTACCATTCAAAAGTGACTGAAAATGAAAAACAATTCATGATTTTGTATGATTTTGTTTAATTTAATTAAAGACTTATCTCACACATTTAAAGTAAAAAAGAGAGTACCATTGATTGTAGTACTTAGTCAAAATGCTTTTGGAAATGCGCAAGGCAACCCTGTCATTAATACAAACTTGACATTAAAGCATGAACTCTTGATGAAGCCAAACAAAAGAAAAACAAAATGACAGTGTTTGGCCTCGGTCTTCTGCAGTTTATTTTAATGCGTAATCCTGTTTTATAAGGTTGACTGAAAATCAGTGGTACAACTGCAATAGCATTTTTTCCGTGTTTCCTTTTTAAATTCCTCATGAAAAATGCTTTTTTTTTTTGGCTTTGTACATTTATCTTTTAGATAGCAGCACCACAGACGGAATGTTGATGGAGATGGGGACAAATTAAAATATACAGCACAATGTTTTATAGCCCCAACAAGAATGTTGTCAAATGGGTGAAAACTGGTTTTGTGTTGGTTTGAGTAATGGTACAGCAAGACACAACATGTCTTGAGTGATTACCAGTTAGCAAATTTAGTTAGCAGAAGAGCAGCACAGTCAAATAGACTCTATGGGCTGCAAGTTTTCATTAGATATGAAAATTACAGTTTAAATTTAACCATACAGCAAATTATAATATACTAAATGGAAAGTAGTGTTTAACTGACTCAATAGGATTATTTATTTACACATGAAGAATAAAGGTGCTGCATTAGATTTAAGTTGTTATTTGAAAAATGTCTTGCTCTAAACAGATGGATTTATATATTTATCTATTGTTTTTGGCTTTGATTTCAGATCCATTATAATGAATTTACTTCACTCAAGCATGCTATTTGTTCATTTTGAGTTAATTAAAATGACATTCCATGTTTGCAATGAGAAACTACCCCCATACTAATTCATTATTTTAGTACAACAACTTTTACAACAGATTTATTGTCCTTTTACCTTTTGTCCCCAATGCAAATTTGAGCATGTTTAGAAAGATGACAGCTTTAGTTTTCATTGAGTAATTCCACTTGATAACACTTTTTACTTTATTAGAGGCTACATTGTCATAATCCAAATAATCCAATTTCCTCTGAAGGAAAATCTTGAATATGAAATGTGATATGTGCAGATATCATTTGATCCTGTCATATTATAAGCTCTCTTTTTGAGTAATTGCTTTTCGTGATCAAGGTTTGTGTCCATGGATTTCCAAGATCCTCACATTAGTGCCACACATTCAAACAACATGCAGAAAATGAACAGGGAAGGCATTAGAATGCTAGTGTCACATATAGGGATAAAGACATTATACTTGAAGGTTTTATTATGTCAAAGATGTCCCCTGACAACCTGTCAAGGGCGTGTAGTTGTAATATGAAATGTTGATTCCTCACAGCCCCCTAAGGAATGGGCCTTTTTGCCTATTTGGTGTGGTTGGAGAACAAACCAAAAGGACAATCTGTGTGTGTTTACACTGGATTAGGTTCTGGAAATTGGCATACCTCTCAGTCTAAGAATGTCAGGTTCTCTTCAATTGTTGTTTATAAGTGAAATTCATGGAATTCAGAATCAACAACTCAAAGAAATGTATTCCCATCAACCGTGCCCACTGGTGACTGTGTAGTGTTACAATTGTTATCACTGTTTCTAGGGACACAGTATTGAGACAGAGAATCCACTTGTGGCATAACCTCAGGGAAAGTCAATGCAGACAAGAAGTTAATCTTAAACTGAAATGTTGATGTCCATTTGGGCCTTTCATTGGGCTTTCTGTTGATATTAATAGTTTAATAGCTAGATTGAATAACGTAAAACTTATAGCAAATGATTTGTGGGTCTTCACAAATATAAATGCTGCTAAAGACATTTTTGAATATGAATTATTATTGCTGCTCCTACATCAAGATCTGCATACATTGACAGTGTCATGCAAATGAATGGACACCCTTGGTCAAACTCTTTGTTCCGGTGAATACATAAATGCACTGAGGATAAACTGATCTCCATCTCATGTCTATGCAGTTGCCTCACAGTGAAAATGAGAATAATGTCTGTTGCCCACAGACTGTATATAATTGATAGACAAAACGTATGTGACATCACCCATAGGTTTCTGAAGAGCTGATTTGAAGCTCATAGGAGGGTCCTACCGTTGGCATCTTGGTGTTTCGTCATTACCAGAAAATCCAAAAATGGATCAAAAGGTGGAGCTGAGTCTACTCCGTCCTGATGAAACCAACAGGAAGCAAGTAGCTGCAACCAGTGATAGCGCTGATAGCCCTTTTGACACATACCAATCTAAAGGACATGCCTCTAAATTTAAGATTAAAATAACATAGAAACGGAGGTGTTAGAAAAAGTGTAGAGGGGGGGGGGGGGGGGGGGGGGGGGGGGGGGGGGGGGGGGGGGGGGGGGGGGGGGGGGGGGGGGGGGGGGG
>JBAMHX010000009.1:8359628-8380179 GCA_037177515.1 Pseudomugil tenellus | reverse complement strand
GCGTTGAGGACCCTTTTGAAACAGACCAACCAAAAGGAAACGCCTCTAAATTCAAAATTAAAGGAAAAGGGAAACGGAGGTTTGAAAAAAAAGGTACACCCCCCCCCCCCCCCCCCAGTGTTGTCATGACGGTAAATTTGACCTATTAAACCCGAAACGGTTTTTTGAACCAGGCTTTGAATGTGTTTATTTCAGCTGTGAAATCGGACATTTTGACATGGGAGTCTATGGGCATTGTGCAGCCAGCCCTCTAGCGGTGAGGGGTGTACTGCAATTATTTTCACTTCCTTATTTGCTTTAAAATCTGCTGCCAGAGACTGCTGCCTGGTGCTGCCTAATCAGGGGAGGGGTTGTTTGGTGGGCCTGATTATTTTTTTAAATGCAGAAACAATGCCTATGTTGGCTAAACTGCTCTCAAGTCTGCACACGTTTTGCATCTGGGTCATTCTACTGTATGGTAGGATTTTAAGCTACATTCAGACTGCAGACAAATGTGTCCAAATCTAATTTTCCTTTTTTCTGTTGTTTTAAATTGACTGGTGAGATTCTTTTGTGATAGTGTAAACAGGTCAAGTCATGTCATGTTTTTCTAGATTGATTTTAAAATTGGCACTGATGATAATGTTGCTCTGTATTGACACAGCAACATGCCAAATGTTCAATTAGTTTGAAAAACTATGAAAAAAATTAAAATAAACTTCAATGGCTGCCATTATGGGACAGGTTTGTTCATGATTTTCTGCACATGCAGACCACTTCAGGGTTGCAATCACTCAGCAGCCAGAGAGGCTCTCCCATTTCCCGCCCAACTTGTAACATCGCCCCGCCTACCTTGTGATGTAGTTAAGGTGGAGCACAAAGGTTTTCAGGTAGGGGAGGTGGAGTCTCCACTGTGCCGAATTGGAGCTGTGCAGTCAGGCGCTGACTTTCCCTAGGCCGAACGCTTCTTTGTAAAGGAATAAAGCTTCAAAACTCATGGATGAAAAATAAAACTACTTTGAGGATTGTTTTAACCTTTTAAAGCCCAACGTAAGAACAATTGGGCAGAATAGTCTAATTTGTCAAATCTGATCTTCTACTTTATTTTGTTTACCAAGGGGCAGGAGACCAATATCATATGATGAAAACAGATTTTTGAATAAAGTTCTGCCATAAAGTGATGAAAAGTGTCTCAGAAACTGTATGTATCAAATATAATATGTTTAGCTTTTTATGATTAAGTTACAATTAAAAATAATGGAAGGTTAAAAGCTCATAAAAGTGTTAAATAAAGTGTTTCAATCACATTTGCACCTGCTGCCATGTCTACAATCACTTTTAGTAATCCACCACCAAACCGTTGTTCAGGTGTAAATCCTAGATTGCACACACAAATTACTTTATGCAAATTAGCATCTTCGTAGCTGCGATTCTTTGTGTATTAAGGATTTATCCAACCAGCTTGGTTTCAGGAATTAAACAGTGGCAATACAGTAACTTAAACATATACACCATATCTTTAGTTTTAATAGTTAGAAAACTGTTATAACTGTATTGATTGCTTTTATGATGGTCACAGTTGCATACTACTAGAGTTAAACTACCTCCTTTTCCTTCTTTTTTAATATAAAATGGCTAAGAGATACACTGCCGCTACAGCAGAAGCCGAAAACGATTACTTTTGTTATCTTCAGCTTCAAAACAAGCTTCAAAGAGCCAAGAGGGCAGTGATAAATGTGTTGCATCTCCCGTTAAACACTCAGTCCCTCATCTAATCTGGAGGCATCCACCAATGACATTTGACTGTGATGTCATTGCCTGGAACAGAATAAAACCGCCCCAGTGGGTGCTAAAACTGACACCTTTTTGGCTGCTTGCGTCATGCTGCATCAATTTTACATCTAATTCTCGGGTGTCAGGTAACTCAACCGGTTGAAGGTGTGTCCCATGTGTAGAGGTCGAAGCTTCTAGTACAGGTTTGGGTTTTTGGGTTAGGAATGCATGGTGTCATCTCTGTCTCCTTTTCTTCCACATCCATTTCAAAACAACATCTCTTAAAGCTACAAACATTTTGAGAAATAATTTTTTAATGTTTTTTTATTCTTTTATTGTGTAAGTTTTTTAACTGAAGGGTCATAGGAATAACTGATTTCACATAATTTATCAAAACACCTGAAAAGGCAGCTATAAACCCAAATCAAACCTGTAAATGATGAAACATTAGTTTTCTTAGTGTAAACTTTGCAGTCTTCCAGGCCCAAACTCCTACTCGCTACTCCTTGTATGAATTGTGGCAGCTGAGCTTCTGTGAAAAGCTACTTTCCAGAAGTTAACATAAAATAAAACGTGTCAGACTGACATACCTCGGTGGACTAAAACACATTTAAAATTTAACCATGCAGGATTTTTTTGTCGCTCTATTACCTCTCAGCTAATAACAGTCAGCCGTGTCTCGTAAAGCCTGTCAACGGAAGCGGGAAGTCTATCTAGGATTTAAATCATGTCATTGAATTTTTTGCACGATTTTCAAGAGGTTTGATTTGTTGCACATGTCAGAAGTGTATTGTTCCCCGGTGTCTGCGATGCATGGGTAAGAGAATCATGAGCCACAAAGCTCATTTGAAGTTCTCTGTAATCGCTTTCTGGCAGCCCAATTGTTCCGTCAGAGGGAATTTTACAAATGCCGTGCAATCCTCCATGGTGGCACTGTCCATTTGCTCATACTTAGATTAAAGGTTAGGCTTTCAAAAGGCCAGCGCTAGATACAGCTTCAATTGAATTTCACAAGCATAGAAAATTCTTTAAACCTAATGGTTCAGCAAATCTGCATGCAGAAGAAGTAAACTAGTAATGCAACGTAATCAGATTACTTTGAATCATTTTAATACTAGCAGTTGGCCACTGTCTATCTCCCTCTCTCGCTTCCACTCTCTTAATCTCATCCCTTTTGCTGTCTCAGTCTTTCTCCCTTCATTTTTTTTCTCTTTCTTTTATTCCCTCGCTCTTGCTCTGTGCTGGGTGGCACTGTATATGGTCTCATACAACGGTGGTCTCATTACTCAAGCTCTTGTGGCAAACTAGTCTCCGGGGAAGGAGAGCACAGTTTTTAAAAAGTGCCCTGTCACACTGTGGCACATGATTTGCATTTAGGTTAAAACCAGTGGGGACTCTTAAATCTTATTTATGGGCAGAGGGAACCCTCTTCACTGCAGCAGTGGGGCATCAGTTATTGTCAGGCCAAACCTTGTTATACCCTCAGAACTACAAACACACACACACACACACTGCTGTATCTCTCTAAAAGCTATATGTGTTTTGATTTGTAAACAGGTTTTAATCTTTTTAAGGGTTATGGCTATTATCCAGCGCACAAGTTCTTCTTTTGGCTGTAATCAGCGTAATGGGCTGTCTGACAAAGAGGGTTGACTCTGTCAGAGCGAAGTGAAGTGCTGTATTGTACTCTTATGCATGTACAGCATGGGCACAAATATTAATGGTGTCAGCTCTTATCATGAATAGTTTAAACCAAGTAAGCACTTACGTACTTGGTGGAAAGAGAGGAAGCCATCCATCTACATATGAATGATTTCTTCTCATTAAGCTACTTTAAGTTAGTCTTGTGTATGAAATGCTCTTAACAAGTTAGCAGCTTTGAAATGCTACACATGCAAGTATTAGACTGTTAACCTTGTCACGCTATGGGACTATCAGCTAAAAAAAAAAAACAAAGCATAATTCAATTTTGTTTTTTTTTTATTTTGGTTAATAGGCTTGGGAAATAAATCCAGAGATTTGTTAATGTACAGTAAAACAGCTACAAAAAAAAACCCTTAAATTTGTTAAGTTTACTTTATATGTACGTGATATGTAATTTTCCTCAGTTTATATAACAACTGAACAAAATAATATCTTATTTTAGAGAAGTTAACCAAATATGCATTAGATTAACTGTTCCTTCTGTAGGATTGTATGCAAACTACTTTTAACATCTTGACATATCCAACTCAACTCATTCATAAAGTTTTCTGTATCGTCTCAAAACATGTAGGAAGTTAGTTTTTTAATTAAAATGGGTTAATAAAAGCCTAGATAGAAAGTTATCTAGTATTAAGACACATATAGACCCACAGAAACAGAGACAACTGTTTTATTATGTGTAAATGGATATTTAAAACTCAATAAAAACATGGCTGCTGTAGTGCACTTAACTAAATAGTACAAAAAAAGAGGCTAAAATCATAATGAATCACCCTAAAAAAAGGAAATAGTATTTGCTTTAATACAATATTTCCTGCTCATGAACACATTTATCAATGATCATGCTTACGTCCTCCATAACCACTGTAATAGAAAATGCAGGAAGCTGAAGAAAAAAAGATCAACATCTAACATTAAGATGAAAAAAAGGTTTGGACCAATTTCAAACAAGAGAAAAGCAGATATATATATAAAAAACTAAAATATATGGTTATGTCCACTGTAAAGCTTAATTACCTTAACAGCAGAATGTTAATTCTGCAGCATCTTTTCGTCAGAGCATAATGATGAAAAGAAGTATGCTTTCTACTGTTGGATGCTGGTCAAGCATTGCATTTGCCATTTCGGGTATTTCAACTTTTTAAAAGAATATGTTTGCATAATTCTTTTTAAAAGAAGCAGTTTGCATGTTGGGTTAGTTGTGTTGTGTGAAAATGGTCATGCTTTACCTGCCTGAGGAGACTGTTGTGCAACTTTTATGTTTGAAAAGTTGGCAAAGCGACAATGTTGCATGTGCATCTAACACAGGCGGCAATCTCTGGCTGCCGATGGTGACGCTGATGTGGAAGTAAGAACAATTGCAGTTCACCCCTCACAGCTAGATGACTGGCACCAATAGTGAGCAATCCCCGTAGACTCCCATGTTAAAATTTCCGATTTCACAGCTGAAATAAACATGTTTACAGAGTGGCTCCAAAAACATTTTTTGGTTTAATAGGTCCAATTTTCCGTCATGTAAACTCTGGAGGGGGTGAATTTTTTTTCTAATGCTTCGGTTTCTATGATATTTTAATCTTAAATTTAGAGGTCTGCCCTTTTGATTGATGTGTGTTAGAGCGCTAGCACTGGTTACAGCTGCGTACTTCCTGCTGGCGCTACCGTGACAGAGCCCTCTCAGCTCTACCTTTTCATCCATTTTTGGATTTTCCGATAACGACGAAACAGCAAGATGGCGGCGGTAGGACCCAGCTGTTGGCTTCATTTTCGCTCTTCAGGAACCTATGGGAAATGTGACGTACGCGCTGTCCAGTAAATATATACAGTCAATGATCTAACATCAAGGTACATTTTCACTTCACAGCATGTATAATAAGAGGGAGCAATTGGTAAATAAACACATATATTCCATTTCGGCATTGATCTTCTTATCTTTATTTCTTTGAAGACACATTTTTTTCTAAGAACACTTTTTTGTCTTTCAATGTGCAGATTAATAATTAAAATAGCTGCATTTCCTAAAAAAGTAACCAATAACTAGTTCACTTTGCAAATCATATTTTTTATCTTAAAAAAAGTTTTAAGTTTAGTGTTATCTGTTAAGACCAAATATTTTTTATACACTTTCTTATAAAATTGGTCAAAAATTTGGTTTCTTTCTTTTTGTCATTATGTTTTACAATTTATTGTACATGCTGTTTTGTTTCTGTTTCAAATGTTCAAATGTTTGTCTTTTTTTACTTTGTTTTTGAGCCGCTGTAACAATGAAAACCTCCCCATTGTGAATCAATGCAGGATTTCATTTTGTCTTAAAACCATCATAATGATTGATTACCTATTAAGTTATCCGCATAACTTAAAGGCTCATTGAAATAATATTTGTTTTGCAGATTTTTTCTTGAGTGTTTATATATACAATGTAAACTCTATGGAGCGCCTCAGGGGATATTGGGTATCTTTTTTTTCTTTTTGAAATCCCTCGTAAATTTTGCATTTTTGCAATGAGGGATTGCCGTACAGACACTGATTAAATGTCGATGAGAATGTGCTCCACCTATTTAAGCCGTTTTGCTCAGTTTCTTTAGATGTTTCTGGTCTGGATCTCTCTCTTTCAGCATTAAGTCAACATAACACACACACATACACGCACACCTGTAATAAAAAGTATTGACGTATTAAGCTGGTTTGCCTCGGCTGGTGGACTGAAAAACAGATGATTAATGATGTGTCAAAGTGGTCAGACAACGCTTCTGGAGAAGAGTGCAGACAAAATAGTCCAATAAATCTATAGTGCACTCAGCTATTATGATGTAGTCCCATTTTTGATGCAATTAACGTCTTGATTTTCAATAATAAACAGTAGCCTACTAAACAGTTACACCATTTAGCTTAGAAAATGAATGGAAATAGAAAAATATTACAGCATCAATTAATCATAAATAAATCAACTGAACTTGTTAAACACAGAAACAACAGAAAAGCAGCAACATGCTTGATACCATTCCTTAATAAAGCAAACTTCTTAGTCTGCACTTGTCAATAATCCCATAAAGCAATACAACATACTTCTGTTAACATTGACATCATGTCAGGCATGTTAGATTGACTTGATGCTGAAAGGGAGAGATGCAGACCAGAAACTTGTCAGGAAACTTAGCAGAACTGTTAATGGGCTGTGAACACTTGTAGACATAGTATACAAGTAGTGTCTGTCAACTGATCCCAAACTGCAAGGTAATGCAACACTTATTATAACGGAATGCAAAAGTATTGCGAGGTAAAGCAAAAGGATAGAAAAAAATCCTGAGGGGCTCCATAGAACTTTTCATTAAGTTCTGTAAGAAATATTTCTCACTTAGAGTTAAACATACTGTATATCAAACATAAAAGTGTACTGAGATTGCTTTGTACCTGTATTATGTTCAACAGATAAAGCTAAATTGAATTACATTGTAGCAAATATTTGACTTTATATAATTCATTTTAGTACAGTTATGTGATTGATTACAGTAAAGGCAATTGGGGCGTAAAGAAAATATAGCGAAAATCAACATACTGACCAGCCTCCACTATTCATTTTCTTTAAAACCATTCATGGCCCAGTTTATGTCCATATTATAACAGCATGTCCACAATTTGAAGCTTTTATTACATTATCTCAAAAGTCAAGCTGGGATTATCGTGGTGACAGCATCGGGGAAATATTAGTCCAGAGACATGAATACATCCTATGTCTGGGTTTGCAGGCCGTTAGATTTCAGTTACTGTTTAGCCAACGTCAATGTGTGAAATTGATTCTTTCCCTTTGACTAAGCATCTTGGCCACAGAAAGTTTGACCTCTAGATAAGAGTCATTTTGTTCAAGACTGAAGTTTGTGCAAAGGCCAAACAAGTGACAGTGATTTAAAGCCACAAATCATTTGAGACCCACAACTGCAGGTGCAACGCTTTTACAACTTGATCTGTGTGCCTGAAGTTCTTTACTTTGAGTGCAAAAACCTGCGATCAGCAGTAAAGTCTTGCTTGCAGCCATACATCGAAGGCAGTAATCAGTGTAATGGTCTTGTGTGGCCTGTGTTTATATATAGATCTCCACACTAAGCTTTACACTGACAGGAAGGTTTTGTAGTGGGAGAGCTTTGTCATTTTCACGTTTCAGTCCTCCACTGCTCTGCTGTGCTTCTCCTGGGTTCACATTGTTCATCTCATCTTCGGTGTGTCTGTTCTGCAAATGACTGTTTTATTCATTTATATATCTGTTTTTCATTTTTTCTTCTGATTCAGTGTAATTCTCATTACTGTTCTGGGTGATTTGTTCCCCCTGCAACCATCACTGCTGTGCCACACGAATAAAACACTATATAGTCCAGTCTTTGATCAGTTATGGCCTGCTCCCTAATGGATTGTGTCCCCTTGGTGCATCCCTACCATCCATCTCTGGTGTGGTTATGATTGTCCTTGCTGGTATGTGACGTTCAGTTTGACATCTGTGTGTGAAACAAGCTTTATTATTTGATAGTTTGTGCTGCATACCAGTGGAGCAACATGATATATTAGGATAACAGATTAGTGCACTGCTCTGGGTCATGCTACCAATTAGTATAATTGTCTGTTTCATGCACAGTGGTTTCCAAAGTAATTCATCAGCAGTATAAGGATGCACACTTTGTACTTTACCTCAAAAGGTGGCCTTAAGGGTAACTGAATATAGAAATTTGTCTTTTCAAACAGGAAGAGAGGATCTATCTGACAATGTTTATATAAATATAAGGCAGGATTTACTGAATGCAAATATCCTAAATTCAATTACCTTAAATATTGAAAATTGACAACTCTTAATCCAATTGTTATAGAGATTACTAAACTATGGTAGTTTTTTGCACTTTTCCACCAACCGAAGAAGGGAAATTAACATGCATCTCGCATCCTGTCTCATCTCTGAGCTCTCAGTCATAAAAAAAGTCAGTTTGATGACGGCTTTTGTTTTATTTCACTTTCTCTTTGTCTTCTCCTCGTCTCCTCTGATGACTTCTTTTTCAATATCTTTGCTGAATCAACCCTGGTTTGTATCAGAAATGGGGAATGTGTTGACATTAACTTCTTGGCATGCCGTAAATCTGAACACAGCTGTCACGTGATTCTGTCGGCTTGTGCACACAGTAGTGAAATATGGTTTCTCAGTCCTCAGAGCAACGACGACTCCGGGAATGTCAAAACGAGCAGTGTTTGGGGTAATGATTTACAAAGTGACTCTTTAATAGCAGCGACAAGATTACTTTCTACACTGTATATCTGCGTAACCCAAGTCCTGTGTAAAGTACTGATATGTTTAGTGTATGTGTATGTTGCGTGTGTGTGTGTCCTTGCCTGGGATTGTTGCCCACAATGTGAATTAGGTAACTGCTCGTGTGTCAACTTCTAAATTAATTACTTTTTTTTTTCCCAACACTGAAAACAAGTAAGGAACACAGAACTTTAAGGTTGGTAGTGTTGATTTAAGATTTTCATTCACTAGGTTAATATTTTTTTCTTTATGAAAAGCAGTATTTAATCCTCATGATATTTAAGAGGTTTAATACAGTGTAATACTTAGTCGATATTTCTTCCCTGTATTGCTAAAGATCACAAAACTTTAATTCTTTTTTCTTTATAAGAGACCATAAATGTAAAATTCACTGTTGACTATCTGTGTGGACATGATCCTTTGCAATGAATTTGGACACCTACATATTGTATTATATTACTATTTGCAAAGATCACTCCTTTCTACAACACGAGGTTAACAGGATTTTAAAATGATATGTGAAAGAACACAAATAGCTGGTTCACAGGCTTTATTATAAAGCATATGATTATACAGGTCATTTTAGTCAGTGGATGAGTGATAAGTAAATTACTTTAGAGAGATTGACTTCCAAAATAATTTGAATGGCATATAATACTTCTAATTTTCAAGTTTCACAGAGCGAGAGTCGAGTTGATAATGCTGACATAAATGACTTAATAAAGCCCTGATTTGGTTTGGATTTAATCTACTGTAAGCAGAATATCTGAAAACCTTATTGTTATATTTAACTAAACATGAATTTAAACACTTTGAATAAAATTAATGCTGTAAAACAATTATAAGTTCCCTCCAAATGAAACACTTTTAAATTGTTTGGCACATTTATTTCACCTTTAATCAAATTGTTTTTATGCGTTTTTTTTTTTTTTTACATGGAAATTAACAAATAGCAAAAGAAGCCACAGATCTTGACAACAGCATACACTATATCGTTCCCAGCAGGAGCCGCTGATAGAGGAGTTGTAGCAGAGTCGGAGACTCCAGTCTGCTTTCTCTCCATTGATTCTCGTCTTCACCAGTGCTTCTCATGAATCACGACTCTGACGCGCCTTTGCCATTCCTCGTATTTACAGAACATAAGAAAGCAGCCATAAAGCTCGGTCATGCATTCATAATGTTTCCCATTTCTGCACTCTGTGTGTGTGTTTTTGCCGTACATAACTAATATTTCAAACGGGCTCAGAGAGGAATGTATTGTCTGGGGAACTGAGGTATGACACGGGGCACAATGTATCTCATGCTCTGCTGCTTCCATGAAATCACTGTTTACTCATCATTATCTCTTGGGTTTAACCATTTTGTTGTGATTTTTTTACATTTTGGTTCCTTCCATCATGGATGTAATTGATGGCAGCTGGGACACAGTGTTCAGTCATAGTAGAGATCATAAAAACACTTGCAAACTTTATAAAAAGGGGAGTAGATAATGAAGTCTGTTATGCCATTTCATGGCAGTAGTAACTGGACTGTGCTGTTTTGCATGAATTCATACACAGATCATGATAAACTGGTTGTAATGGTTTTTGGCATGCCCTAGATGATTTCAGTATGAGTCTTCTGTATAAACAGTTTCCCACTCTTTGCTTGTAATGATCTGCCAAGCCAGTAAAAAGTTATTCAGTAATAACTTCTGTGAGTCAAAAGACAGAATGAAAGGTATAAAATATACTAATAACCAATTTGTCATTTTACTGCTAAACTTCCAACAGTCTGCTGTCTCTTAGATCAATTACCCAACTGCAGCACATAACACTGGGCGCCTGTTTTCTTTTTCTGGTAATTTGGCCATATTTTAGTTGCTTTCTGTAATACAGTTGGCAGTTTTAACCAGTAATCCTAGACTGTGTGGAATAACAGGTAGATTCTAATGTGGTGCTTTCCTCCTTTTCTGTTTGGCAGAGATCTCTGGGAACTCAGAAGACATCCCGCTGGTGCGCTGGCGGCAGCAGTGGTTGGAGAATGGCACTCTGCTTTTCCATATCCACCACCAGGATGGTAGCCTGAGCCTCCCAGACCCCACAGAGGACCCGGCCAACGATTCTACCAAAGAGGAACTCCGCATCCTACACATCTCTGTGATGGTAAAACCCTTTGTTCTGGGACTTGGCATTTATTAAAAAACAAACAAACAAACAAACAAAAAAAAAAAAAAAAACGTAAAAGAAAGAAACTCACTGTGTTTTTTTTTTTTTAACACATTGTTATTGGACTTTTTGATGGGCTACATTTTTCTATTCATTAAGAAGTGTAAGAGTTCAAATATGCAAAGCTTCTTTAGTTAAGTTATTTTTCCTGAGGCTGACACATTCTTAGAGATATCATCTTTGAGATGAGATCCTTGTTTTTAGTTTCTGATCTTTTCCAAGCAAAACTGCTGACTGTAGAGATCTTTTTGTATTCTTCCTAAAGGTTTTTTAGGGAACTGATATGTCTAGCTGATCTCTGTCAGGGTACAATGGCAAAATATCTTTCATTTGCAAAACATGAGAGTTTATTCTGCTTAAAAATGTCTTTTTTGTTCCAGTATACTGTTTATCAAAACTTTTTACTTTTCTTCTTTTAACTCTGTCACACAACTGCCAGGTTTACTCATACTGAGCACATATAAAGCATTTTCCTTTCACTGCAGCCTGTTCTGCTGTTTGTTGTACCACACGCTTGTCAGAGGATATGATCCGCTTTAACCGTAAAGACGCAGAGAGTTAAACACTCCTACTTGTAAAGAGCGTGTTTTTTCTTGTTACAAAAACAGATCCATACTTTTGCCCTTTATATATATCAGAGATACATTAGAACATAGCAGGAGGACATGCATTTATGAGGTTCCACATACCAAATGCAGGATGTATATTTTTGCATGCATGCACTGTATCAGACCTTATCTACAATGTCGGCCAAGTAGGAAATGAATCCTCAGAACTCACAGCTTCCTCCTCTTGCCTGAGGAAATGTATATTTATTAGATCTTAGATATGCCACACCTACTCCCAGTGCCCTTTTCCAGCCCAGAGACATTACAATCATGCTTTGATGGATGATATATATTTTCAGATATTGAAAGCATATTATAGCTGTATACACAAATGATTAGTCAGCCAGAGAAGACTCTGGCCAGCAGCTACATCTGTTGAATGGAGGGAGGGAGGTATGTGCAATTCCATACCTTCAAAGCACGATATGATGACAAATATTTGGCCTTGTTTTGTCCTCTACGTGTTTTGCATGCATTAGCAAACATCAAGTTGATCTACTGGGTGCATAAGTTTGAAAGGTGGTGACATTCTTACTTCGAAATGAGATGCCAATGCAGAGTCTCTGCTACTTCTTACATTTTGCATTAATCTTTCATTTTCACTCCCTGCCCTATCTGCATTTCACATCCCATCAGCCGCAGGTCCATGTCTTTGTGGTTCCTGATCTGTTAATTCCTCATTGTGATAGCGCTGTGGCGCTGCCACAAAGGTGCTTTCAGGAAAGTGTGGATAGAGAAGGATTAGCATTCGAATATGAGCAGACCGCAACGACAGATGGAAGCTGTGTTGCCACTGGGCTACCCAGGCCCCACTGCAGCTTGCCACCCGGCTGGAGCCCCCGACCTATAAATCCAAAGCTCTGTCACTTGCTCAGCTCCTTGTGGGCATGGGAAAAAAGATCCTTTGAAGGCTATTTTTGTGTTTTTTTTAACTGTAGTGCAAACACAAATATGTCATGGGACCTTTCATGATGTATGTCAGTGGAGTGGAATAATAGCTGTAAGCAAAGATCATTAGCTGGAAAATATGAGAGGGAAAACACGGTAAACTACAGCTGAAAAAATTCAAATGTCATCAGAAGATTCTCAGTGAATTATTGTATTCTGATATCTTATCACATAAGAATAATTGCAGTTTCCAGATATTTTTGTTTGCCATAACATTTGATAGCGATGTGAGCGTTTTACTTCACTTACAGGCACTAAAACCTGTTTATATAAATACATAAGTTAATAGTGTGGGCTACTTTTTAAAAGTCAATTTTTTTGATGTAGCCACATCTGCATGGTCACTATATTCAGTTGAATTCCCCCCGGTGGTTCTTTAGGGACTAATTGAATCCACTTGACGTCACTAAATTTGCAACCAAACCTGACAAAAGACCCCAAGAAGCAGTGTATATTTTTACAGAGTTCAATCCATTACTTGCTGTTTGTCATCAGGTGCCTCGTAGGGATGCATCATCTGCTCTTTCTTCTGTTGGCCTACTGGGCATTGTGTTTGTGATGCACATGTGCTCCCAAAACTGGCACAGAGAAAAAGAAACCTGTCAGCCTGACCATCAGTCTGAAACTGTTGTATATTCAGTTTGGGAAGACAAGTAAACAGAATAAATAGCAGCTACAGTAACTGAACCCTACAATGGTTGATGTATTTGCTTTTTTTAAAAAAATGATTTCTTGTTTATATGAAATAATTATCAAACTAATGGCTGTTTTTTTTCCGCTGTTGGTGGAGCACAGAAATCAGTCATTTTAATGAAATATTGACAAGTTTGTATTTATGGCAGATACCTTTTTTCAGTGTTGAAAATAAATCCTTTCATCATTAGCATCTTTTGCTCCTTTTCCACATCTCAAGAATGTGATTTGCAATCAGTTCTTTTTCTTTCCTTTCCTTCTCTCTCTATTTTTCTTTAATCCCACACATGATATGGACTCTAGCTAGTCCCTGTTCTGCACTACTGAGCCAGGTCAGCTCAGCCAGGAACATCTAATCTGCTACAGTTGATTGCCTGGCCATCATGGCCACCAGGAGACTATTTATGCCTAATGGACGAGTAAGGACTCTGGCGTTTTAAGGCTTGCAGACAAGCCAAACTTGTTATTTGCCTGACTCCTAAAGAGGAATTAGGTTCAGTGGACTGCATTAAAGTCGGGATGCAAGGCTAAAGAAGCTATTTTTTATATATATATCTGTGACTTGAGCCAGGAAGCAATATCACCTGATTATTTAGGTTGTTCTTTAGGTTACAATCTGAATAAATGAATAAACGTGCAGAAGTTATTTTTTTGTGGTATAGTCTGTTGTTTTTGAAATTCTGTAAAGTTGAAAACTTCCTCATGCAGGGTTCAAAGCTTCTCCCCTCGCAGTCAAATAAACAAGGTGACCACGGTGTCCTCCAGCGGCTGCAGCTGGTCATCCATAATAGATGACTAACCTTGTGTTTGTCTGTACCAACACCAGGTGAAACACTGGCATTTCAGAAAGACATTCAACTCCAGGTTGAACCCCACAGACCGACAGCTGGAAAATAAACTTCATAACTTTTGCTAAATGAAGGCAAATAAAACCACTACAGATTTATTTAATGCATCACATTTCATTGTAGTGTGATCGGTTTATCTATAAAGAGCTCCAGTATGTTATTGCTGTGCACATTTCTCCCTTTTTAATTTCCAAATTTTAATTAGTTGCTGTTTTGCTACAGGGCCTCAACGGATCAATCCAATCAGCACACGGAGTATAGAGGCATCCAAACCAAACAGAGTCAATTACATTATATGATTGCCTAATATTTTCATGCTTAGGGTGAGAATCTGTGTTATCCCCATATGAGCCGTTTTTGCTCTATTGTTTTTCCACTTAGGCCAAAAATATCTTTCAAGAGTCTACAATCATTCTAGTGAAAGCCAGACCGAAGAGTAGAAATGTGGATGGAGCAACAACAATAAAATAAAAAAATTACTGCTTAATACATCAAAAAGAAAAAAAAAGAAAAAGGGATTTAAGCTCTTGTGGCTACTGAAGTTGCCTATTTTGGTGTCATGCTAGCGTAATATGGGCAGATTTACCCTCAACTGTGGCACAGCTTTCAAGGTTCAGGTTTACTGTGGCTCAGTGGTGTGGAAGAAAGAAAGAAAAATCCCACACTGTGCCCACTCAACCCAAATGTGAAGAGCATCCTAGTCTGTCAGAGCTGTTGGGGTGTTACTGTATATGTTAATAGGTCACACTTTCCTATCAGTCTGCTCTGTGCTGACTAAAAAATACACTATGATGCAAAAACTTTAACATGCTTTATGACTTCTTTTATGAGCACCAGCATTTTGCAATTCGTCCCATTTTAGAAATATTAATGTCACTGTTGTACTGCACCAAAGTATTCAGAATACATTTGTAATCAAATCCAAGTGAATATCCTGCAATTGAGGGTACATGTTTTATGTCTGTAATTGAAGGTACATGTTTTATGTCTGTAGTGTTCTTGGTATTTGAGTAATACAGCTTATTTCTCCTCCTTTTAAAAATACCTAGGGTAAATCAGTTTCTGATGTTGTCATCGTGAAATATCTGACAGAGTCAGTGTAGGAGCCAATTATAAATCTGTACTTCATTGCTATGATGGGATCGCTGTATTGTTACCAGTTCAAGTGTACATGTATATATTGGCAAGATTTCATTGGATAATTGGATGTTTGGCTCGGAAGGGCAAAGAGTTTTTGACCACAAGAGTGCGAAGTAGCACTGTTTGCTTGCTTGCCTCAGAGATACCTGATAAAATGCACGATAACAGGAATGAATTCAGTATAAGCCAGAGTGGGCTTTCAGTTCTTTTAGCCTACACAGTGGACGGAGAACCCACGCGTCCACCCAGGGCTGGGCGTAGTGGGAGAAATTGTGCATCTACAACATGCTCAAAACAGCAACAGCCTACAAAATCCCACTAATAGACAATCCACAGTAGGGGAATTATGTTCACACTGTGTCCCCTATGAGAAGACCGGGGCATGATGGAAACACGGATGTTGTCAAAAACTAAAAAGTATTTTTGAAAAAGAATTGTTTTTGTCGTTTAAACAGTAAAGAAGAAATCTACTAAAATTGGAAATCGGATTTGGTTTTAAAAAATTGGAGATTTTACTCCTGGTCATGTTGCCCAGCCCTACATCCATCTACTCCTGAGTCAAATACTCTCAGTTACTCTGTACTGACTTAGCTCCTTTAACAGTGAGTGTTTTGTCAGATAATCATCTTTTACATGAACTCTGTGTTGTAAATGTTCCTCTATGTGTATAAACCAAGGACTTAATTAGAAACCCTGGTCTGGCTACCAGGAGGATCTCGTTTCTTCAACATAAATCCTGCTACAGCTGTGGTGACAGATGGAGGAAAAAAATCAAAGTCAGATAAGACACAAGGGAATATTAAAAAGAAAAAAAGAACAACCGGAACTTACAGGGTATATAATGTCATAGCATGCTTCCTGTTGGCCATGATTTCGATTGATTATATTCTGTAAGTTGATCTTTTTCTAGATTTTCTAATGCCCATAGTACCATTTATTTATTTATTTATTTATTTCAATTGTTCCATGTTTCATAAGATGCGTAAGACTAGTTATGAGATATAATCATACTTTAAAGTCACATTAAACATTGCAAACAAGTTATACCCTTTCCTAGTTTGATTTAATTTTACCTGATAGACCAGATCCCCTACACCGCTGAAAAACATTGATCCAAATGATAAATTTAAACTCTTCCATTATGCATTTTTTTTGGTTCCAGATGCAACATAATTTATTCAGCCTGAACAAATAACTAGGAAACCATCGCATAATCCACCTTTTGTCATGTCCTCATTTCATGTGTTACCGCTAAGAGCTACAACAAATGTGAAAGCCTCTGCCATCACATTAGTATGAAGAAATCAGTGTTTGTGCTTTATGTTCAACCACACTTCCTTTCACAACACAAATAATAATATGTCAGGTTTTTTTAAACACACATGAACAGTTTATGGGACTGAATGGTTATTGTGAAAATTCTCAGAATATCGACAAACCTGCGCTGATGACATTGATCGCTTAAACCCGAAATCTATGCGGCCCTGGCTACTGCAAAGCCAGGGCTGCATAGATTTGTTGAATATCCAGCCTCCAGAGATGTTCTCTGAGAATCACAGCATGGCGTGTTTTTGAAAAACCTCCCGAGCGAGACAGACCAATCTAGAGCTTCCCTATGGGCCATGAGGACGACGGACAACCCAAGCGCTTGGCCTGTCTGTAAGGCTGCTGAATCTCTGATGCAGACATGTGTTGGCTTCCCAACAGAGAGGAGAAAACTGCCTTTCTTCCTCACAGCTGCACAAGCTGATATAATAGCACTGAATTGATTAGTGTTTTATAGAAGTTTCAGTCATTTCAGTTTCTTCAGTAGTTGATGAAAACAGTTAACACATTTTAAAGTTGTTGCTGAAGTACTTCAGCTGGAAATCCCAGCTGCCAACAACTAAACTATGACTGTTAGCTTAATTCTCTTATTTAGATGTTTTAATGTTAAGTTGTTCATGTTAGCTCAACCCAGTGTTGTCGGTGCACATTATATTTCTTTACAGCAACACAGGAAGACCTAAAGACAATGACACAAACATGATAGTTAATTAGGTATATGGCCATTTTTCTGAAGCGTCTATGTCTTCAAGCTGTATCTCAGTCAGTACACAGGAGAAGTTGGTCTGACTTGTATTGATTTCAAGAATCCAATAATTTCTGGTCAAAGAATTTTTTTCAGTGAGTGTCTCATAAAGCAGAAAACATGCTTACAATAAAGCAGACTTGCATGGAAGCTGAGATGTTACATGCTGCTTGGCTGCTTTATTGTTCCCTTCCAAATGTAAATGATGCCATGATTGCTTTATAGTGTAACAAAGATTACAAAGACTTTTAGGCCTGATTTAATTTCCTGAACAGACAGGCCAGTACAGAAAATAAAAATTAAAGTCAGAGATTTCTGAGCCAGAAGAGATAAAAAAAAATATTTAAGTCTTTCAGTTGTCGTAATGGCTTGGTAATATATGACTTCATCATGAGGCATACAGCGGCTCTTTAAATAACACACTTTGTACAAACATGTCAGTCAGTGGTGTAATTGTAAACTTAATAGAGACTCAAACTTCTATTACACATGCAAATACATTCCATCCGGCATCATTTCCATATCTGTGTTCTGTATAGTGACCCAGTAATACTCAGTACATACTTACTTATATAATTTTTATTTACTTATATAATTAGAAATAAAATGATGAGGGTGAGAAAAACTGCACCTGATAAAAGTGTTTAATAGGTGTGAAACAACTTTGAAGTCAGTGAAAAAAACATAAGGAGTATTGTTATTCCCTGAATTTGGATGCCATTCCTTTCCGTGGAACAAGACATTCTGTATTATCTGAACTCGGCAATCATCACAGTTCCCCACACTAATGGTAACCGAATATCATAGAGGTATTATGCAGAACACCTATACCATTATTTTTCTGGCATTCTACCATAAACTTCTAATTTCCAGAGTATTTGCTGAATCTTTGTGACTTGCAAGCTCTCATTCCCCTCTCCCAAATGAATTAGTCACGCATGGGCGAGTGTAAAAATGAGTTTTGGATTTCTGCTAATGAAACTTTGGGATTGATAGTTGTTTGAAACAGTTTAACATTTGAGCCAAAAGAGATCCAGAACAAAATCTGCACGCACCAATTTGTAGAAAATGTTTTTTTTTTTTGTCTCGTTGGAATATAGCATGAACAGATATATCATATTGAGAAAGTTTAAGAACTGTGAATTAAGAAGTGCAAGTGAAAAACACTATATATATGGAGAGCCGTTTTAGTAATAAAATAAATAAAACATTTTGAAATAAATATATTTTAAATGATAAAACAGGGAAATATATTTGACCATGACATTGTGAAATAAGAAAACAAAATTTTTTAAATATAGTTTATAATTCTTAAACATGTTTTTATTTCATATTTTTTTTTCCACAATAGTATTTTTTATTTCATAATGAATAAACCATTTTCAGCAAAATGACTTGATCTATCAATCAAAGATAGTGGGTTGTCGATTCCAGAGTCATGTAACGGGAGAGTTACGGCACAAATGGAACGTTGAAGTCACATGATTCATGGAGCAGCCGATAGTTTCAAACCTTTTATGTACAGTCTCTGTTCCAAACACAAATATTTCCACCGTTGACCACCATTCATTCTCAGGGTTTTGAAAGCAGCACTGAGCTGTTTGGAAGTTTTAGGTTGACAGCTTGTCAGTGAGTTCAAGAAGTGTTGTAACTTATTAAATGGCTCTGCTCTATTTGTTTTTTTTGACACACCGGTTAACTACAAAATGCAGAGCAGAAAGTCAGCAGATGACAGATTACAGCGAGCGTGTGCAGCTTTGTTGACTTCAGTGGATCAAATAAAAATGACAATTTGTCAGAAGATGCTCTTACGATGTTTTTGACATGATTGCTATTACTGTTAAGGATGCAAAGATCAATGATGGCATTTTCAACAGTTTGAGAAAAATTGAGCGTTGTCTACAAGTGCTCGGCGTCTATGTATTGAAATTCTGCATGGAGCACTCAGGAAGTAAAGGAGCAGCCAATCACATTACCGGTTCCGCCTTATCAACCCACAGATCAAATAAAATAAATGAAATAAAAACGTGTTTAAGAATAATAAACTTTATTTCACAATAATGTGCCATTATTTCACAATTTCATGATTATATTATGTATTTCTGTTTTTAATTTAAAAATGTATTTATTTCAAAATGTTAGGGTTAGAGCGGCTCTCAATAGATTTTATAATAATATTGTTGGAATGACTTTGCAAATATTTTTACATAAACTATGTAATAGAATAAACTCATACGTAGGATAAACAAATAATTTGTCTCTTTTTTGGTTTTTAATTATGGTAAATCATGTAATATTATGGTAAATTTGGATGTTTTGCAGTAGCACGAATCCTACAATGCAAAACAGAAATTATTTCTGGAAACTACCAAAATGATTGCAAGCTACTCATTCTTGATACATTGATTCTTGAAACAAAGCATATTTCTCTAACAGTTTTGCTGCCAGTTGTTGGTGGTCTGAAATGACATTAACATAGCTGTAACTGTTTTATTAATTACAGCACAAGTACTCAGTCTCATTGTGACGTAGAAGCACAGTGGGAATTTAACCCAAGCTGACATTAATGCCTCTATGGCCAATTGCTAGGTCACTCTGCGCATATAAATGTTACTGTTATTTCAGTTTCCCTTTTGTATTGGAGCTATTGACTGGCAGTGACACTTAAAATGACTTTATTTCTTTACAGCATGCAGAACCAGAGTTCTGTGTGTTGGATTAAATAATAACATCTGCCAGGGAGGTGGTGGACGTTAGATTTTATCAATGTTTATCTGGCTGTTTCTATGTCTGTAAATGGCTTTGCAAAAACTACTGGACATATTTTAATTATTTTTTTTTTTTTATGATTATTATTATTTTTTTGCAATGGGTCTTGGTCTAAGTTAGATACCATTCAGTTTTGGGAGTGATCCAGATCACCATCTGGATCCAGAAACTTTTTAAAAGTAGCGTTTATCACTGCACGATATAGCCATACACAGTACATATGCATATAACTCCATAATAAATGGTCAGAGTGCTTGGCCAAAAAATACCAAAGTTCCCAGTTTTACAGTATAACAAGTTAAATCTGAATTCTGGCAAAGTTGTGGATACAACAACTAAGAACAGGAGGATATAGTGGATCTTTTACATTGTCATTACTGAAAGAAAACAAATTTAGATATAAACGTGCAAAAAAGGGCAATATAGTAAATACACTGTGAATTCATAATCAATTAATATACACTCACCGGCCACTTTATTAGGTACACCATGCTAGTAACGGGTTGGACCCCCTTTTGCCTTCAGAACTG
>JBAMHX010000009.1:8318803-8341177 GCA_037177515.1 Pseudomugil tenellus | reverse complement strand
CCAGCTGCTGGCAATCAGATCTTGATTTGACTGCTACACTGGGGAGAGGTGGTGTGCAGAAGATCCACCTGTGACATTAGGTTAACTGATCACTTCATATTGCCCCTAGGAGTCAGTGACTTGTTGCTTGTCTATCTGTGTCGGCCCTGCGATGGATTGGTCACCCATTGGCGGTATAACCCGCCTCTTGCCTGATAATTGCTGGGCTATGTAACCGCAACTTTGAATTGGATTAAATTATATTTTAAAAAATGACTGGCTAAATAAATTACTCATCATTTTCTCCAGTCATTGTGTTTCATTGCTTTTCATTAACAAAACTCTTACTCATTGACAGTGGGGTGTTCAAAGATTAATTTGTGGAATTAATGGGTTACCTTTAGTAATGCATAAACAACAAAGTTATTACTTGCTCATTTTAAAATCCGGATTTGGTAATATTTCAGCAAGAGAAGCTGATTTGTTATATATGTGTGTGTTTTGTCACAATTGTGAAGATAGTCCACTGAAAGTATCTTTATCCCACTTACTTTAAAATACTTACAAATTTGAAGCATTACATTTAAAGGGCAATAACCCTAGGTAGCCAAGTTCTGGCTCTCATTTAGTTGACTTTCAAAGTGTTTAAGCATTTGATACCGTGCAATTCATGGACAAATATGGGCATGTGCAGGGGGTTGAGGGTGAAGGGCCAAATTCCAGTGGAGTTTGATAGAGATATCACTATCCAGTCTTTTAGAAGTCTTTTAGGCTGGTTAAACAGTTTGGATGGTGTTTTTTCAGTCATACCTTTATCAAAGATGACAATATTTAATTTTTTTTGGAGAATGCAATTAATTGGCTGCTATTGGAGTGAAGGGGATTTTAAGAAATACAGTAAAGAATGCTCCTGCAAAGATCTCCTACCCTGCCTTTAATGTTGTAAACTTAAATGTTTTCTCATTTACCAGAGCATACAGGTGGATGCTGCAATGGCTCTAAACAATAAGAATGCAGTACTCATGGTAGCAGTAGTAGTACCAAGGGTAGTGGCAGCAACTATGAAGCAAACAGCAAGGGAGAATGTATCCTGCTTTAATCTACCATCCAGATTAGGTGGATGTATTGGGCATGCTGCAAAAAGACTTGAGGCCGATCCCATGGGATGCAGCAAAGAAGCTTGAGTTATCTGCCTGAACTAGCTTAAACTAGCGAGCTAGGTGCTTTTAAGAGAAAAAAATAAATCATGAATGAGTTCACATTTGGATAACCTGCCTTGATAATAATGAATATAAACAAGCAACAACTCCTGCAAACAATATTAATATCTGAGGTCTTAGTTAAGAGCGTCTTGCTTTTCATTTTTCATTTTCATTCACAAAACAAAAATTACATTAATCTTACTGACATTGTTGAAAGGAAAGTTTAATCTTTTTTCTCCATGACGGCTGAAGATCAGTTCATCTTCTGCTTACTGAACTGTGCAGAGTAACTGAAATTATGACCCGAACTTTTGCATGCTGCAGTACCTGCCATGTGAGATTGAGTTTTGATTTCTCTGGAGGCACTTTTATTCTCTTCTATAAGCCAAGTGGTGACAGACCATTACAGCTCAAGTGCCATGCTACTGAAAAATGTTGAAGGAAATGAGAAATGTTGTAGGAAATTGAGGGCAGCAATAAAATCCTAGGTAAACACCAGACTATACCCTTTACTATCAAGACTGAGAAAATAACACCTCCCCACTTACTGGAAAATGTTTGTACTTGAGCACTTTGAACCCACATTCAGTATTAAATCACAGCAACATTTGTTTGACAAATTTTATTTTAACCACTTTTTACAGATGTTTTTATTCATCTTTTCAATCTAAAAAAATATTAAGCATAGACTTAGATTCTCAGTTATACCTAGGTGTGACATATGCCATTGTTGCCTATGCTTTTTGTTTCTTTCAATTTAGCTCAAACTCAAAGCTGTTCTTTGCGATTCCACTCTGTTAAGGCTTTGTGGAAGCTGCACAAAAAGGTAATTTCCTGAAGATCAGAAAGTAATATTTGGGGATAAAGTAAAGAAAGTTGCAGTGAGATCTGGTACATTTTTACCAGTAAAACAAGCCTTGTTGCTAGTATTTACTCAGTTTATTGGAAGCAACTGCAAAAAATCTTGGATTGGATGTTGACTGGGAAATCAAACCTGAACAGTGATAAGGAGGTAAATGGCCCTGTTGTCACATGAACACATTTAAAAAGCATCCAACCATGGTCGACCTCGGCTACTGTATTATTGCAAGCAATTTTTTGCTTTTTGTTCTGTAGGCCACAAATAAAATGTCTTTTACATGTTTTAATATCTGTTTCAGAAATTTAAAACAGCATGTTCAGTACATGGAAAAATCAAGTTTAAAAGATTTAATTTCCTTTCATTTCATCATCGTTTGAATGAGTTCACTGTAAATCCAATCTGCACTAAATCTCAAAATCAAAATACACTCTTCAATGACAATGTTGGCAATGTTTTATTTAGATTGTACTATGTTATGAATTTTGAAACTGTTTTTCTTTTGGTTCTCGCACATCATTGCTACCATCATGTTGACCAATAAGTCAGTCAGTTGGTTGAGAAATATGTGTTTTTATATTTACCTTATTGCTGTGTATTCATCTCTGTCTGTAATTAATAACAAGACAGTGGCAACAGACCTTTTAGTCACCATCAATAACATTCTAATGACTTTTTGCCAAGGTTGTCACTGTAAATACAAAATATATTTTAGCGAAAATACATCATGTTGGCCTGTATTTATAAGTCTAAAAATATGATACTGCAAGTTCTCATTTTTTTTTATTTAAATGTTTTATTTCCTATTGCATGTAATAAAAATGTGCAAATGACTCTTTTTATTTTAGTTTGCCAGTGATGTGAATCTACATCTCACAATTTAATTTTGTCTTCAGTGATAGTTTGATATGATGAGTATTGATACATTTAAATGTAACTCATCTATACTCAATTTTCCAAACATGAATACAATCAGTCAGAAAAGTACAATTTTCTTTTTATTAGGAGTTATTAGGAGTGCAAAAAATATCCCATTGTCTTTTCTATAAAAACATCACAGTGAAAATATTTTCAGTACCACTGTTTACTAGCAACCCACTTCGGTTCTAAGCATAAAATAACAAAAGTAATGAGAATCTCTACAAAATCCTTTCCCATAACAGATCTATAATAGGGAATTTTCCTGACAGTGGTAAACATTATAAACACGACAGCAGGACTGCAACAGCAAAATTAAAAAATACCACTCTTAAAGCTTTGTTGCCGTTATGTAGCCTTGCTGCAGAAATCAGATATGGCTGCTTCTGTCCAACAACTTTGGGATGGCTGGGGTGCTTAGCTACAAAAGTGGCAACAAATGTAATGATTATCTTCCCTTTCTCATAATTGGTGGGCAAAGTGGAAAGCTGTCAATGCTTGGCTGATAATAGTTTGTCTAGCTGTGCTCCTTGGGGTGGCAGAGAGTAGGTCAGAGTGAAACTGGCTAACGTGGTACCTTAAATAAGTTTGATCTTATTGGTTCTTTTCCTTGCTGGTGGCTAGCTTTTTTTGTATATTGCCAATTATATGGTAGGTTTTATTGTAGTCTGCGAGTTATTAGAAGATGAGCTATTAGTAACTAAAACTTACTTGTTTTAATAGCACATGAAGAAATGTTCAGGAGGACTTTGTTCCTTGCCAGTAGAAGTGTCTGAATGGGAAATTCGACACAGTGTATTGCTTGATTATTAAATCAGTCGTGAAAAATGCTGCTGAAACAGTGCATCCCCACAAAAGCCATTCCACTTGTATAGCAAAGTACCGCCAACATCTGTGCTGTCAGATAGTCATGGCTGCCAATAATATTTATGCAACACATTCATATTTTCAATGCGTATTGTTCTAAAACCAACAACATAAAAAGCTGATGAAGCTGCTGTCATGAAAAAGTCCTCCACAGTTTGCCACACTGACATTGCTGCCAACTGTGCTTCCTTTTCCTCCATTGTTTCCGAGGGAGCGTCTCCAGTTTAATCAAACACTGCTTCCTGGTTGGGGATTTTTAAAGCTCTTGTCACAGAGTGATGTTAGCATGAATTTTATTTTGACTCACATATATCCCGCTGAGGCAGCAAATCTTGGCTGCTTTGATGGATTTTCCCCCTCACTTTGGGATGTGCAATCCGCTAACACTTGTAAGACAAGCTTCAATACATGTACTCTAAATATAGCTAATGCCTGAACTATAACACTCAGTGGAAATGCATTATCGACGTTGGAAAAGTTGTTTGTTTATCACATGGTGTACGGTAGTAATCAAAATCATTCCTCCATTATTAACTTTACCTTTTAAGTTGCAGAGCAGTTTCCCATCATGGCTGTTTTTTATGAGATATTGCTATAAAGTAGATACGATTATCAAGAACCTCCATGTCACATTCCTCCCTTTTTAAGAAACAGTAAGACTTGTGTGTTGTTACTTTTCAAATAAAACGTGAAATAGGAAGGACATTAGGAAAAATGTTGGTATTGGAGTGATGTTGGTATTGTCCAGCAAAATTCCAAGTAGTATGTTTTCATATGTTCACTTACTTTTTATGTTTTCCATCTAACACATCATTATGACTCATGTTTTTTTTTCATGTAAAACTTCAATAACAGTCAATAACACATTTTTAATGTACACAATATCAAGCTGCCAAATAGGGGATAACAATTGGTCTCACCTTCTGAACATAACTGACAGACATTCTGCCTGAATGTTAGACTCTATGTAGACTGAGCTCTAATCATGATCATAAGTCAGAAATATCTTGGCAACATAAAACAAAGTTTACCAATAACCACAGAGGCAAAGTATGATTGAAATTGGATGCTACACTTTAACACATTTAAATTATAACAAGCCAGCCTCTTCTCACAAAATGTACATTTACTTAACTAGATTTTATATTTAACAGTAAAATCCCCCAAAAACAACACTTAAAAAATTTTCTTACCCCTAACGTTGATATTTTTTAAGCCAAGAGATATAAGGTGTGCTACATCAACATTACTGGAAGCTCTAAATTATTAAGACAGAAGTCGTGAAACGCAGTGTAATCCTGCAATAAGCTAACTTCCATGGTTGCTATAATGCTTACCAGAGGTCCGTTTCACAAAGCAGGTTTTCTGAAAATTCGGAGTTATTTAACCCTGAAATGAGGCCAACTCAGGGTTTTCGGTTTCAGGAAGAGGGTATAAATAACCCAGAGTATCAGGGTAAACTCTAGCCCATTTCACAAAGAAGGTTAAGTTGAACTCTGAGTCAGTTGCTGCGTTAACAGTGTCTCTGAACCTTACCTGGGCGGCAGCAGGTTGTCTGCTTTAAACCCTGAGTTTATCTCAGTCTCCTCCCCTTTCAGAAGCATGTGTGCTCAATTTCCTTGAATTAAAATCCCATTCGCTTTGTCAGTCTCGTCTTTTGCGAACATGGCATGTCCGATTATTTACGAAGAGGATGTGCTTCTTCGCAGGGAGTTTGTATTCACTACGAAATAATGATTACGCACTGATTAGACATTTCTTCACTCCCGGAAACGTATGTATCGAAGCGTTATGATTTTTCACTGCAGAATATATTAATGTTAACATTAAACCGTACATCACCAATCAAACAAAATGCGCACACGCTTTATTGTTTCAATCATATTTTGATACTTCATCTTAAGTGTTTACCAAGCCAAATGATAATGTTGATCAGCGTGCATTGAACATGCACACTGTTTTACATAAATAAAACATAAAAACTTACACACTCACTTTATGCAATTATCACCCACACTGCCTGAAAACGTACTCATAATCACTACGACGGGCCACACTGACAAAAATAAAAAAATGTAGAGGATTAATTATTTTCTCCCTTCCTACCTTCGAGAATAAACCTGAAATGTCAAGAATAAAGTCGAAATATAGTTTCAAGAATAAGGTCCAAATCACGAAAATAAAGTCAAAGTAGCTACAGTTTTGAGAATAAAGTTAAAAAAAGTTGACATTAACTTGGAGTCTTTCAGATTAATGTGAACCAGCTATACGCTATAAAACACAATGCCTAGTGTGGATGAGCTAGTAACCTTGTACTTTAGAGGCTTCAGCAACAAGGCCATTCGTTCCCTTTTAGCAGATAAACACAGCATTATAATAATTAAGTAGGCCTATATGTACTTTGAAGAGACTGTATTTGGACTTTGTTCTTGACATTTCAAGTTTATTGTTATAGAGAATAAGGGAGAAAGATAAATTATCTTTCAAAAAAATTTTTATTTTCAGTGTGGCCCTAATACTCTGTTGTATAATCACCGTACGTCTGCATTAGAACTTCTAATTCCCACGAGCAAAAACAGAAACGTTTTTTTCAAGTGGTTGTCATGGTGACTCATTGTTTCTGGGATCCATTGATGATGTCTTTTTAAAGTCTTGTCGTCATGGTTACCTTGGGGTGAACTAACTCGGTGTTAATAAAACCAACTCAGAACAGCTGTTGTGAAACAGAAAACTGAGTTTCTTATCACAGGGTTTGTCAACTCAGAGTTATCTCTCAAACTCAGGGTTTGTTGAACTCCCTTTATGAAACGGACCCCAGGAGGCTACAAATGTGTTTCTGTTATTAAGGTTCATCTGACCAATAGAGTGAGTCAGTGCAACAGATCACAATTTACCAGCACTACAAACTAAAGATTTTGACATAAAGGCACAGCTCAATCACATGTTGTCTAAAATCATTTAAAAACAATTAAACTAAATATACCCTCATGATGCTAATACATGAATCGCTTCAGTCGGAGCTGTGTATAATGGCTTTTAATGTGCTTTTAATGTCAGTGTGCGATCATAAAAAATAAAATAAAATGCAGAGGTTTATAAGACAAAAGATTTAATGTCGGTGCACTTTGCAGCTGAGGCAGGAGCCAGTTTTCTTATTGGGAGTAGGTAGATCACTTTAATAATTTTAATCATGCTAAAGTTTTTAAAGAAGAAGAAGCAGTGTTGAGTGAAGGAGTTTAAATAGCTAATATTTAACATGGAACAGATAGAAAATGGTGAATTGCACCAGAGAGTGGAACTTAATTCAATAAACTAGGCCGTTTTTTTTGTTGTCTGTATCTGTTCCCATTGAAAGCATGCTCTGCCAGCACTGGTTTAAAGTGATCAATGGCCTGAATTTGCATGTGTCAAGTTATCTGTGGTTTAAAACCACGTCGATTTGCTTTATATCCAAAGGCATAATAACTGATTTTCCTGTAGGAGTTTTAGCGCTTGAGATTTGCCTGCATAAATGCTGGCGTGCCTAAAATCATAACAACATAGTTCACTTACCAGCTAAAGTGGAACACCACCTTTAAATAGTTCCTATGTATTTCAGATTAATTTGAAAGTTTTGTGGACATAATTAAATATATGCCATAATTAACCCTGAATACTGTGATATATTTAAATTACCCGTAATAAATTGGGTGAAATATAACTACTGCAATTTCCGACAACATATCTACAACTCCATGCTGCAGACCTCTGTGCAATTTTTGTGAGGTTTTGGGGAAGTTTTTTCTTGTCATAGTTTAACAAAGGCTTAGTCAGTAATTGTTATGAATAAAAGACATATGTTTCAGGTCAGAGGCTTTATTTTTCCATACACCTTTAAAAAATGATACTTGGAGTCTGTCCTGTTGTAAATTTAATAGATTTAGATAGATATAAGAACAACTTTCAAACTGATCTCTTGCTGAATAAATCAGTGAATTCATCCCTTCTTCTGGTCCTTTCCTTACCGTCTCCATGATGCTAGCATGAGGGAAAAAAAATCTCCACCAATGATCCAATATTTTTAATAAAACTTTTTTTTTTTCATTGGAGATGTATTTTTGTGTAAATCCAACAGCGGGTTCAACTTTCTTGAACCCAGACGGGGACTCTGGGACGGAGGCAGACAGCGAGCCTCAGCTGGCCTTTTACACCGACCCAAACCGCAGTCGGCGCCGGAGTCGAGGTATGAGAAATGGTAACGCCAACAGCGCGTGGGGCTCTGGGGGTAAGAAGGACTCATACACTTACAGTTTATCCCGCCGATGGTATTACCATTACAACGACGCATGACAAGTAATTAAATGCCTCTGGACTTGTGTATGCTCGTGATTTCTACTCCTAATGGACACATGCAGATTGTATGTATTTTCTGTAAATATATTTATCCATATGAATATACATACGAATATAAATATGTGTTAAGTATTTGTGAGCATGGAGACCTGATCTCGGTGCATCTGCATATAATCTTGTTGAGTAAAATCAAACAAGAAAATGAGATCAGACGTTTCTAGATGGAAAACCTTTTTTTTAATTTGTTGCATCTTGGGCTATGAATACCATATGAGCACCCCATTTTGAAATAATATTACAGAAAATATTATTTCTGAAGAGGACCCTGTGCAAATGCTGTCAAAGTGAAGTGGTGGAGCAAGCTTTATCTGTCAGCATGCCATGTCTCTGCAGCTTTGATGTACAGTAATAGGTTCTGGAAAGGAGATGGTGGAAAAAAAATAATAATAAAGAAACAATGCCCTCAAAATAATAGCTGCTGTCATAAGGCGTTACAAGCCTTTACAAAGCCTCCAAGCCAATTATCCCCCGTCATGTGCACAGGTGTCACAAACACAGCAAAGCCGTCTGAAGTGTAGCCGACACCTTTAATTAGAGCTTGGTATAAGAATAGAATAAGGTGATTCAACCATGCCCTAACTATGTTGTTTAGATCCAGAGGAAAGGATGATTCAAGAGATATGCCAGAAGCATTTTAAGTCAATTCATGGTTAGGGAAAAATCAGAGCAGGACAAGATTACTGGCATGTTTACCTTTTTGGTAAAATCAACAAATACATATTAGAGATAGGTTTTATGGTATCAAAAATAAATTCTCAAATGGTAAAATGTAAGTCAGAAAGGTCAAAAAGGGTAAAATGTTGCCCAGATCCAGTTTCTGGGTAAGTTACTAGATTAAATAAACTAGCCTGAAAAACGGGACGCGAAAGGTCAGCTTTCCATTGTTTTAGAGGATCGCTGTAGGCAGCTTTTGACAGAGTAAGCTCTGCCGGAGTAATTTAAAAGTGACAATAATAAAGAATTATTCTGCTGGCGCTAAAGAAAGCACTTTAAACAAAGTGTGAATGTCTGTATTCAAGGTCAGTGCGTATTTTCTGTTTGTGTGTGTGTGTGTGTGCATGTATGCCCCTGTGAGTATGAGGTCACGTTTACCACTCTCTGTGTTACGCTCTGGAGTAAAAGAGATAAGGGAAGAGTTTTCACTCTGGCAGAGGGAGGAGGGAGGGTTGCAAAACAACCTCTGAGTGGTATTTATTTATTTTTTTTAATGCTTGTGTCACTATTTTCCTCACACATCCCAGTGTGGATGTTAGAACCCTTCAAAGGTAAACCTTACATCTGTGCCACTGAGCCATGCCTGGTCTAAACCCCCCAAAGGCTTGATGTTTTTGATCCAAAGGGCCGTTTTATGGGCGCTAAGCCCATGTTGCTTTTTTTTTTTTTTTCTCTGTTGGTGAAAATAAAAAAAAAATTGTCTGTGAAAATAGTGTGTATATGTTTGGGTGCCTGTGTCTGTTTACATGTATGTGTTTATGAAAGGGCTGTGGGGGGGTGGGAAGGATGGCAACTGTCTCACGTATTTCTCCCTTTTTTTTTTTTTGGTCCCACCCTCTCTCCCTTTGCGTTTGTTCCCAGCAGCAGGTTCCCCGCGGAGCCCCATCAATAAGACCACCCTGACTCTGATCAGTGTCATCAGCTGCGCGATCGGCCTGGTTTACTCATCCCACCTGTCCTGCAGTCTATCAGTCCGAGTAATCTTACATGTGCCGGAGCACCTCATTGCCGACGGTAAGGCTTTAGTTGTGGATGCAGCCTTTTCCTTTACACACTCCTCTGAAAGCTCAAAGCCCTGGGGGGGCTGAGCTGGTCATTTTCTGCCGCTCTCCAGGGAGTTCTGCTCACTATACCCTCTCGAAGCAAGTGGCTGTGCTTTGCGGCGGAGCAGCTGATTCGCTTTGCTCTTGGAGACAGAGGGAAATGCCAGGTCGACCACCCTCCCCATATGTTTCCCATCCCGTGGCACATGACAGATGTGCCCTCAAAGCATCACAGCACATCCAGGCTAGGGGTGCAGTGACCATCACACACACACCTTTGTACTTCCTGATGCGCTGTACTAAGCTTGCTAATGAATTTCTATTTTGTAGCTACAGGGAAAATGAGAAGAAAAAAATAATGTGAAGGGGGCTAAGTGCTGGCTCCTCCTGCCTCATTGGCATTTTTTAGCTGTCATAGCAGTGTGCTGGCAGTCTAGATATATTATAGACTGTGACTGTGGCTCACTCATCTATCATCTGGAGGTCTGATTCAATTCGGAGTGCTGCAGCTTTCCAGTGGTATATGCTGCCCTGCCAGAGAGATATTAAAATTCAGGGGAACCATCCAGGGAAGGAACTTTGAAAGGAGAGATGAAAGATGGCGATTTTGCCTGTTGAATTACCAAACTGGGATCGATTTAGAATGTTTCCATAAATGTCTCCACAATCTCATCAGAGTTGATTTGATGTCATAGCGAATCAGATCAGAATTTGGACTCAACCACTGGGAAAAGAAGCTATTAATGCCAACAGCTGCACACAATTCTGCTTTCAGATCCTGCAAAGAAAAGCGCAGAAATGTAGTCACACCTTTCTCAAAATCTTTCAGTACAGAAAAAATACTCTTACATGAGAGAACTGTGTTATTTATACAAGAAAGGGATGTCTACCCCTGTTCAAGATACATAAGGCAGAACGGAACAAAGTTTTCTCTCTGGATAAACTTTGAGATGATGTCAAATAGAGATGCAGCAGAGATTTATTATTTGAGATTTAAGGTGAGTGTTCATGATCACATGAGTAACAGCTCTCAGGTAATTATGCAGGGCCAACATACTCCCAATAAAGGTTGAAATATTAAAGTCTTTGGTATTTTATAAAAGCTATAAAAAAACATTTTTAATAAAATTGTAGTTGTTTGGCATGTTCCCAAATTAGTGATGAGAAACATGTGACAGTAAGTCATGTCAGTAATCAACATATTGAAGCTATTTTCTAAGATCGCAGCTTATAATGCAACAGTTTATAACCAAAGCCATATGCTACAGAGGAATAAATCAGGGTTTTAGATTCAAGTGATAATGCTGAAGGAAAACAGAAGAAGAATTTAATCAAGGAAAAAAAAAATCTGTGATTAAAGTTGAAGCAGAGGCAGGGTCAGAAACTGTGGCCATCTGCCTCAACCACCAGGATTTATGGGACGGGAAAATAGAAAAGCATAAAACAGACCAAAAGACAACAGACAATAAACTCCTGGGAGGAGCATGCAGCGATGAAACCAGAGGTACCAGGAGAAAATATGGCGGCAGAGAAAAGAAAACTATGAAAATGAGACGCACCGAATAGAACTTATTTAATTACACTGAATTGTGGGATGAATAGATTTATCCCCCACTTGCATTTTCTTGCATCATTACATGGATTGGAGATCATTTCAGTCAAGAAAAATTTGAAATAAGGAAAACATAGCTAAACTTTCTTGACAGTTAGAAGAATGACATGTACCAGTATGCAGGCTTGCCATCATGAAGCACATGAAGTTTATTGGTTATGTTATAAATGTTTGGAGACTTCAGATGATTGGCTGGTGTTGGTGGTATTGTTAACTACACCTTATTACCGGCACTCACCAAGGTGAGGAAGGGAAACGTTACACAAGCCTGATTTTTAAAGTGCTGCCTTCAGTTACACACATTAAAGCTGTAATCACTGAAGTCTTTGTGTATTCACTGAAGCTATTACTACAGTTTACAAAGAAAAATTCTTTGTTACACCGTTCAACAACAATGCAATTACAGGATGAAGAGGTGTGTTTGAAAATTAACACATTAGCAAAGATGTTTCTTCCATAAATGTTAATGGTGCTCTTTGATTTTCCTCTTCTGATCACATGCAGTTAACATTTACATAGAAAAAAACTCAATTCTTGTCACATTTTTATGTTGTCCAACTATTTTATGCTGGAAAGGCACGCCTACTGCAGTTTGCCCACATCTATTAGCTGTGACAAGCTAAGAGCTGATGCAATGCTGAAGTTCAACTCAAATCTAATTATGTTTTATTAAAACATGTGTAAAAGCTGAGTAGGTGAGTGGCAGTTAACGTGCAGATTTCTGACATGTTCAGGAAAAAAAAGAAGCTTTAAATAGAACATGCTTGAAGGTGTTAAGTAAAAATTCAAGAAGTTAAAGCTAGAAATACATTAGCATAGTTGTGTTAAGAACAGTAGGTGGAATTTTCATTTTAAATTCAAGGCTGACTTTCCTTGTAGCTGGTTCACAATGCAGTTACAGCTACCACGAAGACTTAACGCTGATTTAATATGAATGCAGCAGCAACCTTATAGCAGCACAAACTGAAAACATGCAGTATGTACATGGTTTTACTTAGTAAGAAATACAGTCCAGCAATGGGAAGGGGGGGTAAGTTCAGATTTTCATGTATGTCTTTAACCCTTTAATCCAAATACATTTTAATTCACACAACATGAAAAATTCTCTCTTTTACAGGAATGTTTTATAATAGCATTGATAGTAATAGTAAGGTGCCCAAAGCATTTAAGGTGGAAGGATGTGCTTTGTTTTTAAACACTGCATGCATTCCTTTAATTGCATTTCAGTGCCTCAATGTCAGTCACCAGTGAGTCAAACTATTTTATTCAAGGTTTTCTGCAAAGTTTTTATTACCAGTAAAATATCTTTTTCTTTCTGGTTCAAATATCTAAATGTGGTGCATGCTCTTGTCATATTTTCATCACAAGGTATAACGTGCCACTTTTTTTTTTGTCTGTTTCATAAAAGAAATCTTTTGATAGAACTGAACACGATGAGAAAATTAGCAGATGTTTCAGCTCAATCGATATTGCCATTTATTTGGATCCATATACTTTCATAAGTTTTTCTATTTATTCTCTGCTTTTTGCCATGCTTTCTCACTTCCTCTCATCTTATTATCTTCCTGTCTTGTCATCTGTCCAACATTTTCCCTCCTTCTCTCCTCTGCAGGTTCAAGGTTCATTTTGCTGCAGGGAAGCCAGTTGGACGCTTCCGATTGGCTCAATCCGGCCCACATCTTGTTGTATCACCAGCAGAATGCCAGCGGACCCTGGGTGAACGAGCTGTGTGGCAGACGCCTGCTGGATCCATGTGAGCACCAGTGTGACCCTGAAACAGGTTAGAGTAAAATACAAAATACTTTTCCTCATTCTTTTTTTTTTTAAAAAAAAACATACATGTCAAGCTGACTTGCAGGCCAATAGGACACCCAGGATGGAAAGCTGTTCAGGAATTAATGAATAAGAATCAGATAGTACGAGTATAACTACATATATATTGTCTGAAAATAACATCCTATTATTTTATAGCTTTAAAGTCATGCTTTGTTTTTTCACGAACATTTTCATCACATACTTTAGTAATAGCACCAGAGAGCAACACATTATAAACTTTCTGTTTAAGACAATGTCTTTACAGCCCTGCTCATAGCAGCTGGTATTATGGGATGGAGGGATACACTAAAATACGAAAAGAGGTTTTGCTTTTCCTAGCAGATAAATATTTCCTTCCTTTTTACTTCAGTCACAAACACTTATCCCTTTAATCACTAGTCATACAATGACAGTCGTCAGGCAATGCATCAGTATTTATTCGCTTCAACAGACATTTCCTTTAGTGGTAAGAATGTTTAGGCACCAATTTGATTACATCAAACGGACACATGTCTTTGCTTTCTGAGTGTAAAGGTTTAATGTTTTTTTCACCTTTGTTGTTACCAACAATAAAGAGTAAATTCCTACAGGAAAATGTTTTTTTTCCACAACATAAAAGCAAAACACGAGTCTAGTATTGATCATATTTCTGTCTAATTTTACATTTCTAATTTCACGTCCGACCATCAGTCATTTCTCACTACCGGGCCTTTTGATTGTGTTTTCTCACAATTTACCACATTAAACTCTCAATGCCTCTTGTGTTATAGTCCACATACTGTATTTGATTCACTTCAAAGAAACTGGGAGCTAAACAGGTGAACCACAGCTTGCTTCTTTGAGATACTTTTATGTATTCACAATAGACTGTAAATAAAAGATTGACTGAGCCTCTCAGTAGGTTTTGGAGAAGCAAAGAGAAGTTCGTTGGGTGGTTTCTACCGTTAACATTTACCAATTATTATCCAGCCGTAGTCGGCACATTTTCAATGGCATCATTTTAAAGGGACAATGTGTAAGATTTTGTTAGATTTACCACCATCTAGTGGTGCGCTAACTTATTACGAGCAACTGAGTAATGTTTTCTCGCACGTTGCCATTTAAGCGCGTAACTGTGACTACTGAGAGCCATAGAGAATCAGAAATGTAAAAATGTAAACATCTTGCTCAAGTTCAAGTTTCACGCTAGGTGATGAAGTACAGAACGATACATAATTCTGTTTTGTTGTTGATGCCGATTAGTTACAAGCGTGCTTTCCATGTATTTGCATCCTACTCACAATGTAAATGTTAGCAATTAGCTACTGCTAATAGCTATTAACTACTGATAACTAAAAGCTATTAGCTTCTGCTAATAACTAGTAGCTACTGCTAATAGCTTTGGCATTGGCATTTGACATTGGCAAAGTACGCATTTATGGAAGCAATACTTAGCAATAATTTTTGCAACGAAAATGCCAAAAAAATTACACATTGTCTCTTTAAGGAGATTACAAAAGAGGAGAGTCAGATGACATTTTGCGAAGAATGGACAAAAACGTCTGCATAGAGAAACGTGTGGATACAAAGTTGCAGCCAGAAGTGAGTGAGAGCCAGGAGATGGAAGCAGTGCCTCTTTAGAAAAGGAGTTTATAAATAATTTCCTTGTGACGAGCATAAACTTTATGCACATTTGTGAGCACTTCTCTAAAATACTGTATAAATGACTGGCAGGTCAGATTAATGCGACCTGGCCATTCAGACTGAAGTCGCATGTGAAAAGATCAAATTCTTATCGGATTTAGGACCACACATCCAAGAGGCCTGGGTTACATTTAAAAAGATTGGATCAGTGTCGTTCAGACTATCATTAAAATATCAGATACAGATCATATAGCGGTAAAAAAAACGGATTTGGGTCGCTTCAGCCTGCAGTGTGAACGTAGCAATAGAGAGGATGAACTGACTGGTTTGTAAGTGTTTTATTTATTTTTTATTATTTTAACCGCTGATACATGTAACGTTTCCACCATTTTACATAAATCTTGTGAATGTTCTTGTCTGTCATTCTTATCCTTGGAATGAGGACCTACTGTATATAATGTTTTATTCATGATACAGACCACATTTAACATGATTAGAATGTTGTGCTGATAAAACAGAATAGTAGAACATTTTTTTGTTTAACAAGCGCTTTATCATTTCCCTGCATATGAATTCATTTAGATCTTTACGGTCTCCAAATTCACAAAGAAAGTGAGGGTATGTAAAACAGAATAATGTAATATATCTTGTTGTTTAAACAAGTTAGAAACCATTTAATGTGGGGAAAAGAAGTTGTGGCAGACAATCTCACCACAAATGTCCTCAATGTTTTGTTTGTGAAAGAATTATTCGCAATTCATCTTTGTTATTTTCAAGAAATTTAGGTATGTCTTTCCAATAAAATGTGCTCAAATAATAACGAGAGCCTTTAATTAATAGCTCATCACAGATGATTTCTTACTTTTCTCTTTTTAGCTGTTTTGATCAACAAACGGTTTGAAAGCAAAGTGTTAAATATGGCACATTCTCTCTTCTGTGGAGGTGTTGAGAGTAAACTTGTGCCATGACAAGAAAAAAAAGACAAAGAATGAAAAAAAGATCCATTTTCTCACTTACAAAAATAGTCGTGACATGGAAAAATAATGCAGCACATATCACATTAAAGTCTGAGAAATAGCAGAGGAAGAGATGCTTTATGAAAAATGCTTCAACTTTCAGGTTCAGATAAATTAAATGAAGAATTAGGTTGTGTGTCTGAAATAATAATCAGCCTCAGCACACACAGTCCACACATTTATCATCTGTGTTTGGATTTATACAGAAAGCTGCTTCATGTACATATTAAAATGTTGGTACATAGACTTTAAAAAATTTTTTTTAGTTTTGACCAAATTGTTTCTAATTCTTAAAATGTATATATAGATTTTTCTTGTCTGCTCAAAGCCCTTTACAATAAAAGTTTCTCATTTCTTTTATAAAGAAAGAGTGAGAACGTCGTGTTGGGCTCTCTTTCTTGCCTGGAACACTCAAGGACAACAACTCTAAGCATTAGAAATGATACAAACGAATATCTGAAAACATTTCTACATGTATTCAAAAACTTTCACTGTAATTATTGCTAAGTGTATTTAAGCAATCAAGCACTTGACAACATAGCAAACAAGGTTTCTGCATGCCTCCACATTCTTAATTGGACTGTGATTTTGGTATTGTTTTGTCTTGGCTACTTTGACTCTTTGTTTCAGTTCATTATCTTTTTGGGAGAAACAGCTCTTCACCGTGCCAATGTTTTTTTTTTTATCTTTTTCTTCTTTTTCAGCTTTTTCCTACTCTTTTTAGACTGCCTGCAGACTTTAATCAAGGCAACAGTGATCTGGAACAAATTGGCAAAGTGGTTAGGAAATGGTTAATAGGGGAAAAAAACACTTGCATTTAGAAGTCCAAAGCAAAATCCCTTCCAAAGTCAGTGAAGTGAAGAGCAACGACAAGGAGGCTTTTATACTCTGAAATTTGCCAATTCTTACATACAAGAAATTAGTATGAAATTTCAATTAAATACAAAATTAGAAACTAATTTATCAGAAAAAAAGGATTCAATATACACCAAGATACAGCTGATAAAGTATGACTACATGACTGAGTTTCTGTGTGATATGACACAAATCTTGCTGATACATTCTGACTGAAGCAGATTGTGTGTGATGCCTGTGCATGGTGATGTGAGCTGGCTTTAGAAAATAGTAAAATGTTGGTTGTGAGCAACATTTATAGAAAGGATTTCATCTGTATATATAATCCATATAGATCATATACCCATATCTGTTTTCATTGCTTTTGTGGATAAGAAAAAGAATGGATATAAAAGCACAATTTCATTTCACCTGAATGTAATTTCTCAGTAAGCTTAGGACACTGAAGGACTAAGTTAATGAGTGAAGGAAGAAATCTCACATTTGAAGCAGTAGAAATGTCTTCCGTATTTTGCATCTATTATTTAGCAGCCCAGCTCTGCCCAGGGCCATGCAGAATAAGTTCTGAGACCTTTAAAAGAATGAAAAAGCTGGACGAGTGTCTTGCACTCCTTCTTTGTGTGGAATGATATCTGAATCTCCCTCACACATGCAAACTAACACTTTGTACACTTGAAGATATAGACCTACAGCAAGGCCAAAGTGTTTATGCTAATGCTTTAATTCAGTGCTAATCAAGAATATTTGCATCGAGTATGATTTGACTCAAACTAGACCTCCGCTTTTCTTAAATGTTACCCCTTCTGTGTTTTCCTTTTCTGAAGCTACACTTATTTGCATCTTGACCCAGAAGCATCGAAGTTGTCAATTATTTCTGGAGCTAAAACAATTTAACCTAAATGCAGACATAAATTCAGCAAATATAAAATATATCTATAGCTTCTAAAAGAGGAGGAGAGTCAAGTACTTTGACATCTTCCTTGGGAAAACATCACTAAATAGGAACATATTTCACCATTGTTGCTGCTTCTTTCCTCACTCACTACCTTTTCAAGTTCCTAAAACCTATTTGAAGCATTAAAGGAACAAAAATCTGGAGTTTTCTTTATGTAAATGAAATGAAAGTATCTGCCACGTTGTTTAAAAGCCTCGTGTCATATATGCGATTTTGTGTGGGTTTGTCAGCAGGACAGTGTGCGTGAAGTGAGTGAAGTGCAGGACAGTGTGTGTGTGAAGTGAGTGAAAGTGTTTGTGTGGGCTGAGAGCAGATAGCAGAGTTGCTATAGATAGTTTAAATCCAATCCTCTTTTCTGCTGCAGAAGATACTGATGAAAAGTGAGATGGCTTGCGACAGTATGAGTGCTGCTCGTGCGAGACATTAAAAGAGGCAACAGATGCTTTAACACACGTCCCTTTCCTCCCTGCTCAGCGCCAACGTTTACAGGCTGTTTTCGCCACCTTCGTTTCTCCCCGTCTGCTCTGGAGGTTGTGTGGGGCTTTTATGAAACACAGAAGGGACAAGTCATGTCTCTGGAGGTGCATGTTCAAATCATAACATACTGACTTGGTTGATGTGACCGCATAATAGATCAATGTGTGGATATTTGCTTGATTAGCTGAATAATTTGTGCACAAGTGACACAAAAGCGCATGAAGGAAAAGAAAAAAAAACAGGATCAGGGTGCAGTCGTTGATGCCCGAATGGAAGATCATGGGTTCAAGTACAGTTTTCTTCTGCATTTTGTGATTATTACGGTAGCTATAACAGAGAAACACGGTGAAAATAAAGCATTAGCATTTAAATCTGAAGCTTGTTGCATTCTCCACAAGAAGCAAGAACTATTTTCTTGTTCTTGAGGCCCGAAAAGAAAATATTGGTCTCACGGACGTGATTAAAAATAATTCTCGACACATCGAGCTGGAAGAAGTTTTTACTTTTTGAGCATCAAGAAGTATTGTGTGAACATTTGAGATGGGAGTGGTCAACATGGAAAAGCATGAAGCGTACAGTTTCCACCTCCACATTTTTACTGATGGGAGTTTGAACAGATAGTTTTAATAAAACAGCTGATCAAAGTGGTGAGAAAGTATGAAAATGTGTACAACTTGAAGAATTTAGACACACGGACAGAATTGCGTGCACAATCCGCCTGCCACGAACAAATTATCTCATTGTTCATAGAGTAAGAAAGTCACAGAAGATTTACAGACTACCCAGAGTGATTCCCGCCCCACTGAAGACACAGCTTCTTGTCGAATATAAATAGACCAGACCAACTTTACTTGTTAATTCTAAGAACAAGAATAAAATTCTTCTGTGGAGTTTATAACAAGCTTAAATGTGTGTTTATAAATTGAGCAATTAAGGCGGGTAACACCTTGCAGATGTAACACAAGTTTGAGCTGAACGCTGTGACCTGAGCGCACAGTCAGTTAGCAATTAACGCATTTAGCATTGTTCAACCGAAAATCCTGAAATGTTGCTCTGACATTGCTTTTATTTTAGTTTTTTTCCCCTTTGTTCCTTCGGACAGAGTTTTCGTCTAGCTATTTAAATTTATTTTTAATGTGTTAAATTTTTCACCTTTTGCATTTCACATTTAACAAAGCAGGAAAGTAGCAATTATATTTAGAGCTACAGCATCTGCAGTTTGAGACTTCTGCCAGGGGAAGTGTTGGTAAAGCATCACGATTATCAGGAGTTTATTAAAAGGGTGATTTCTTTTTTTTCTCAAGCGATGTTTCTGAATATATCATCCAGTTTACAAGGTTTATTACAGGTGGTCAGGAGCACAACTATAAATAAATACATTAAAATAACTTTTTTTCATTTGATGACAAAGAAAGTAAAAAGAAAAAGAAAATCCTTCAACTCAAAAGTAATAAACAATAAACAAATATGACAAAAGATTCTTTGACATTTGGTAACCTGTAGGTTGTTTGAACACAACTTCCAGCAGTCATAACACTACAGATTCAGCTCCTGATATTTGATCAGAAGAAATGAATAAATAAAGGATCATAATATCAAGTTTTTCTTCTCTAAAATATATGAATAAATGAAATTAGAAGTGTGGTTTAACATAATTTATTGTTTATTTTCACCTTAGTCAAATGACTTTACCACCAAGTTTTGTCTTGAAGTAAAATTTTATTTCAAGGTAAGTCAAAATGTGAAGAAAATACACCACTAAACTACTCAGAGTTTATGAAAAAGACACATTGCCATTCCATGCACAGAGTAAATGTGCATTTTTTTTTTGTTTGACTCAAAACTCTATTTTGATTTCAAACAGAGGTTGTTGTAACTACAGCTATGAAATCAAATGTAAAAGAAAAACAGCTCCAGTCATTTCTTTTTTTAGGCAGTACCACGAACAGAAGAACTGGTGAATGTGATTTCTTTTAGCCTGGCAGGTACTGACAGCTGACCTTTTCCATTAACAAGGGTGTATAAACGCCCAGGGCTGGTGCTTCTCACTTGCCTCTCATTGAGCATGAAGAGAGCATGTTGTACACTTTACCCCTGGGTAACCCTCTAAACCAAAGGTGAGCCCCCATCAATCATAGTGAGCAAAGTCAATGCCGACATTTCTCCTGGGAGCTGACAGCAGAACAATAAGCTGATGCTCTGCTGTTCTTCGTTAACAGGCCTCACTTATCAGCACGATGCTAACATAGCGGATCAACAATGTTCATGTCCCGTGTGTGACATACTGGACATGTCAGAGATTTTTATTCCTTTGTGTGCAACATGACTTGATCTGAATGCTCAAAACCAACAATCCCACATTGTAGGTGTTGAATGTGGAGCTTCTGTTTCACATGGTAAGCTGTTGTTCAGTTTATAGTTTGTTCACATTACTGCCGCTCCGTATGCCGCTGTTTATAGTTTCCATAAAATCTGACCTTTGGCCTGATGACTAAGAGAGTTTGGGGAAATCTCCACAAGAAACACTCTCAGAATATGATTGAATTGCTAGAGTAGTATCTGAGCTCATCACATTGTCTCTGGGTATGTTACTGTATACACCCAGTGGAACCAGTCAGATCAATGACAAAACATTTATTTAAGCTCTTCATCTTGAGTTGTACATTCTGACTGCTAAGACGTTTCGTGTTTATATAGCTCTTTTCAAGTCCCGCTGACACTTCACATTCCGATTTACAATCACCAGTTTTCACACACACACATTTATAGTTGTGTGTGTAGGCAGGTCAGTCTGGGACGTGGGTGCCGTGAAGGGTTCAGTGTCTTGCACAAGGACACTTAAGCACACAGTCAGGGGAAGCATGGAATCCATCAACCCATCTACTGGTTGGAAATCAACTGTTCATCCACCTGAGCTACCAGTAACACCAGTAACACCAGATGCAGAAACTTAGATATTAGTTATTAGTAAGTGAAACATTTATTGAAACACTGAGTTGCTTTGTTTTGTGATTTAAAAGAATTGAAACAAGGACTGAAGAATTATGTTTGTGTTTTTTTTTCTTTTTTTGTTTGTTATATCTTTTATTTTTATGTTATTTATTTATTTAATTTTTTGGGTGTGTGTGTGTGTGTGTGTGTGGGGGGGGGGGGTAAGAACTTCAAAATAAGTGTCATCATTTAATACATTGTACCAGAGTTATCCTTAGTCCCCTGGTAGGGAACATTATAAAATAACATATATGGTCCCTCAAACACTACCACTGACATTTTGTCACATGATGCTTTAATCATAAAACGAGTGTTTAATTATAACCAGGCAGAAATCTAAAACTTCTTTAGGGAGCATCAGATTAAAATGTAGTTTCAATCAGATGCTTTTTCACTTTTGCATTTTAAACTTGATTCAGCATCTCATCACAAAATCTGGTTATTTATATGAATTATGCAGCTTAGGTGAGCACAGAAACGAGAAAAGCAAACCTTGTAAACACAAGTGTCTTATTGGAGCTGTTGTCTTAGACATTTACCCACAACTCAGGGCATCAGAACTTCCATCTATAATCCAGGAGACGTTTTTAAGGCCAATAATGTAAAATAAATAAATTAATCATACTCAGATGAAGCAGATAATTTAAAAGATGTGTTGCACAAAAAACAAACATCAGTAACATGTGATGTTGCCCTGACAACACCCAGGGATGGAAAACTCTGGTCTTAGAGGGCCGCACTCCTGCAAGTATTGTGAGTTCCCCTGCTGCAACACACCTGATTCGCATCAGACTTAATTAGGAGACTTGTGATATCAAACATGACAACTCTGCTAATTATCCATTGACCATGTCACAGCAACATCTGAAATAAAGGCTGGGTGTGTGTGAAAGCCTTCGCAAAAGAAGCTCTGTTAATATATATATATATATATATATATATATATATATATATATATATATATATATATATATATATATATATATACAGAGAGAGAGAGAGCGAGAGACAGAGAGAGAGAAATTTCACAGCAATAGATTGAGTAGATAAAGTTAG
>JBAMHX010000009.1:8272788-8285942 GCA_037177515.1 Pseudomugil tenellus | reverse complement strand
CAATCTAGACCACAGTACAACAGACCATATGCATTCACACATAATGGACTTAATAATGTTTAATTGTCCAAAGACAATTGAGTTAATTAAAGCTTTTGTAACGTCTTGATTAAAAATCTATCAAGGATGGATTATTTTCTGGGAAATGCATTACCTAAATGCTCCTTATACCTCTATACTCATTTGCCTATCAAAGAAATTTGAAAAGTGCATAGCTTATCCAACTCCTCTCGCAGGGATTTGTGGCTGTTTGGCAATAGCACACTGCTGATTCCCTTAAGCCTCCAAAGCACTGCAGGAATTTATCTCCATTAAGAAACAGGATTAAAAGCCATGGTGGTTCAAGGGGTTTTCTAGAGCGGGCTTTGTACTCCTAGGATCTTCTGAAACACCAGACAGCGTTCTTACTCACTGTCTGGTTATTGAATGATCTAAGATAAATGATGATTAACTTTGCCTTTAAACACTCCTTTGTTAGTGTCAGTTGATGGTCATTATCCAGCGACCGCTATATCATTTGGAGAAGAAATATACACTTTCCAGTTAGTTGCACATTTGTATTGTAAATGTCAAATAACTGAACACGTTGCTATCACTCTGTATTTTTTTAACAAGGTTAAGAACCATCCCAATCAATACAGCCACTCATTGTAATTAAAATGTGTCATTTTATATATCTTTTAATCACCAAATGTGTTTTATCTTAAGCCTTCTTTGAAACGTTTATATTGACAAAAAACCCCAACCAAAACGTTGAGCATACTTATATGATCCATCTATTTGGAGAGAATATTCTCAATTGCCTAACCTAAGATTGAAAAAATGCCACTGTTGAGCACAATGAAGCTCTTCACTGATTGAGACAGTACAGTTGTCTGAATGCAGTTATTTTTAACAATCCCTGAATGTTTTTAAATGTGGTCGTTTAATTCGTAGCAAGAAAATTGAAGTTTTATCTTAATTGGCTTCAGCTGAATGAAGTTGGAAAAGTTTTTTTTCCTCCTAGAATGTTTTAATCATATACAATAACAGTTGTGTTCATCTTATTGCTAAAAACTATTCTTGAATTTTGCTGCACCTCAAATTCTAAGTGCAACTAAATGAATACATTTAAATGACTTAATCACTATAATATAATGGAATGAACAATAATGCTTTGAAAAATTTCAAATCTGGATTATTTTACTTATTAGTAATGCTGCATCTTTAAAAGTATTCCATCTTTTTTGGCCAGAGGCTCAATCACATGAGAACAATCTAAGAAAAGCTATTTAGCAGATAATATTTTAAGGGATTTCGGTGACTGTTCACTTGGTGTATGGGTTTATACAGAGGATTATAAATGATTCACTGAGGATTTTAGTTCAAGCTTGAGGAAACCTCAAGAGATAAATCCATAGACAAAGAATATAGAAGGCACATATTCTTAATTATTATTATCCTACAGATAACTGGACAATAGCCAGGAGTTATTGCTATTCTGGCATGTTGGAAGCCTATAATGGCAGTCGGTAATCTGAGCTATCTGTAGTGTCCAATCTGCAGTATAGGAACTCGTCAATACACATTCCTCTGCCTGCAACACATATCCACACATCCACTGACTTCAGAGAGTCCAGTGATTTAAAAACTCTGTACCACAGATGTGTTGGAAGATTCAGTCTCATGTGCGCATTGCATTACCGGTAATAAATCATTTGCCACCATGTTCCCTCACAGGCTGACAAAATCAATAACAGTTTATCCAGGGAGTAGGACCAGACAGCACTTATTCAGCATGTGACCCCATTCTGTACAGCCACTTCTATAAATACATAACAGCAAACAAATGTCATATATAGTTCACCTAGGTCTAGTAAAAGGGAGGTTTACATGGGAGTAATCTCATAGATTTTTACTGTGGACCTTTTTACCATTCTATAAATTGCAAAGAAGTGCTTTAATGGGAGAATGAAGGCAACTAAACACGTCTTGAGATAAAAGAGCTGAGCAGTCATATAAAACTATCAGGTTTGATTTTGCACTTGTTTTTTTTTTTTCTTTTGTTTTTTTAGTTCCTTTTGTTAAAAGAAAATGTCAACCCACCTAACACTACTACATTAAAATATTCCTCAATTTTGTGACTTTACATAAAAGACTTTTACTGAACCATAACAGGAAATCTGCTCAAGAAATTGACTTGATATATCAAATGGGTCATCCTGCAGCCATCCTCTAAATGTAAAGCTTGAGAACTATCAGAAAAGTAACATGCATAGTCTTTGAGGGCTACTATCCTACTTAAGATCCAACTCTTTCATCACATCTGAACCAAAAGGCTGAATGTACTCATGCACATGTCATTCAACTCTGTAGAGTCTTGCTAACAAGCTTTTCATTGGATCCAGGAGCGCTGGAGATGGTATGCATCTAAAAGTTGCAGGATAGCAGATCTCAAGGACCGGACTTTAGCACCCCTGCCTAAGGAATATAGTGATTGTAAATTATTTCACTTGACAAGACACCTACATGCCTAAAACCAGGTTCTCTTGTCGAAGTAAATCCAAGTTTGAGGTTTTTAATAATACATAATTACTAAATTGTTAACAGGTTAATGTGAAAGAAAACTTACATATGTAAATCTCTGTATTAGAGCATTTATTTGATGCTTTTCACAAACATCAAAACAAGAAATTTATTAAAAATGCTTCTTCAACCTCTCATCAAGTAATAACTTTCCACTTGATGCATTGCTTTGTTGACAATGACAATGGCAATAATTTTCTGATTTAAAGTTCGCACAATATTTTCTGGAGTCCGAACACGAACAAACATCTTCTCTACTGATGCGTCAAGAAAAAGTCACAAGATTTCTCCAATCATGTCCAAATTTACTTTTTATGGCCTCCAGAACAAAAAAAAAAGTTATTTTGCAGGGTGCTTAACAGGGTTATGCTTCTTCACTTGTGTGGCTCAGAAGAAAAGAAGCAAAAAGGCTATTGAAGCTCAGAAGTGGTTTAGAGAACAGAAAACAGAATCAGCTCCGCCCTCAAGTTCCTCACATGTTCGCGCTGGTCGAGATTCAGATATGAGACGGTTACATTAGCAAGGGATGCAAGGAGGACATGTTATAAGAACAAGCACCAGGGATATGTCTACGGTACCTCTTGTAATCACCTGGAGTCATGCTCTCATACACTGTGTTGATAAAATTAGAAAGGTCTTTACTCAGCTGAAAAATGTAGAAAAAAATGGAAATTTAGCCTAACTTTAAGAAACTTTAGGAGCTAGTTGACTCTGATGTTGTCACAGTGCAATCTTTTAAACGAGTGATTGGCTGAGAATCCTCATCCACTTTCTGTCACTAAATGCATTTAAACATAGCAGCAGATTTAATGGATTCATGGGAGCATGGTGTAATGAAGTTCTGTACGTTTTGTAAAAGCTATGTTCTTGACCCTAGACTGCATTCAATGAATCAATTAAAATTAAACGGTTAATGAGGAAGCCAGTAATTTACAAGTTAGTATGTCTCTTTATGTAAAGTGATGCATAAAGGACTGAAAGCTTTAAAAACGCAAGGACTGGTGCATCAACATATTTAAATTCTTCCTATTAAATATGGCTATAATTTGCAGTTGCAAGTTAGTAAGTCAGATTCCGTAAACGACATGTTTAACTCCAATTGTTAAAAAGTTGGGACGTATCATCTATGCACGTCATGCACTAGTGCACTAATGCGCTCAGTGCCGTCTGCCTGATCAGCCCCTTGACTACATCTCTTGTTCCAACCGTTATGTGTTACCTCTGTTTAATCCTGTGTTTGCACATCTTCCCCGTGTAGTCACATTGTTCCTATGCCAAGTATTTAATTGTTCACCTTTATATTTTGTCTCTATGCAGTTTATTTTGGTGATCTTTAAAAAAAAAAAACTCCTAATACTCCTGGTTCAATCTGACAGGAGTTGTACTAAATGTTAATGGATTTATTAACAGACTCAAAACTACAAGTGAACAGCAACTGATGATCCAGCAAACCAAACTGAAATCCCGGGGTATAAATACAAAGAAACAAACAAAAAAACAAAACAAAACACAAGATACAGGTGAAAACAATGAGTAAATCAAACCAGGTAAACTAATGAATAGAATCAAAACAGGAAACAAGGAACTCTATTAAATAAAACAGGAAACCAAAACCAACTAAGCACTAAAAGTTCTAATCATAACAGTTGGGTCCTTATTGGTTAAAATTGTTGCCCATTAAGTGAGCATTTTAATTGTACAGCATGCATTTGTATTTGTATTACAAGGGCAGTGTGGAATTTAAGTCAAAAGCATCAATGCTTGAAGGAATGCCATCGGAAGTAACAGTTAGGTGTATATCCCCGAACACCCTCAATCCTCCAATTCCCCAATCCTGGAACAGACTCAATACAATAATATAAAGCTGCACATATTCAGTCACAAAGCTCCATCTGGTGTGGAAACTTTGAACCTGCCCAGTATGGCATCAGGAAAGGATGCATCCTCTTGACCTTTTATTTGTACTTGATTTGAGGTCATTGAGGTCAATGAGAGAAAAAGTTCAAGAGATATATAGAGAGATATATATATAGAGAGAGAGATCTGATTTTTCGTGATTAAAGCGCAATAGGAAATAAAGCGGAAAGAAATTCTATACAAATCATCCTCTTGGGGACCTAAATAAGTATACTGAGTATCAAATTCCAGTTGTGAAAACTGTTCGAGTTATCGCGTTCACATAAAGGATAATCGACTGCTTTGACTGCGGTGACTGCGGAAGGTATGGCGAAACCATTATATCCTCAACACTCCGCGTTCAGGTATATAATTAGATATTTAAAAAGCAAACAGACATAAAGCAACAAGAAATGCAAAACATACACAAATAAGATAGTTTGTGCCTGATTCCAACTGGTTAAGTTCAAAGTAAACAGCATATTTATAGAAACAAATTTTCACAGAAAGTATAACGAACAGGGGCTTCAGCAACATGAGATGCATGGATGTTATGATAAATTCAGTAAGCTCGCTTAGCAAAATGAGCCAAGATTCCTGAGTCCCACATCAGTGTTGTAAGTACAGTGATGCCTTGTTAAAATGAACTTCATCAAAGTTACCTTTGAAGTCATAGCTGACAGAAACTATTATATGAAATTGATTTAACAGGTATGTAAGGGAAAAAAAATCTTGAAAAATTCTGAACACAGCTACAGAAGTAGGGAAGTTAGGTTCCTGGAGGAGCGGTAAAGAAAATCACAGTCCAGAAAAATGTTTGTGTGAAAAATCTGTTTTGCAAATCTGGTTTAGGACATGGTAGTATTTATACTTTCTGACATTTAGTTGCATGTATTTGAGTTTCTGAAATCATAACCACCTTGTTGAGTTTAGGCTATAATGCTCATGTCAAACCTGCTGCGATCATGTCCTGCTGGTTTTAGCACACCTGGCTCAAAATAATGAGACATTAACAAGCCTGTGCATGAAGCTACGGCGATCTATTTAATTGAGACAGGTGTGCTGCAGCAAGGAGGACAGTGCAGGACAGAAGACCTTAAGGCTCACATATAAACAGTGTTGTTGAATTTGTAGTATGGGTTAAAGTACTTTGCTTAGTTGCATTCATCCATTATTCGGTTGATAAATAAAATATACATATTGTATTATTATTATTTGATGAATTTTTATGCCAAAGCTACTTGTAGGCTTATAATTGGCACTGGCTTGAGTTAAACAAGGTTGGATGGAGTTTTGGTAATGCAAGAGCTGAGAAAGTTATTAAAAGATCCTTGGCCATTATTGCTGCAGAAACAAATGATATGCAGATCACATCACAGTGGGTTTTTAAAAAATGCTGTGGTATCTCAAGCATTCACAGAAAAATTTGGCTTTAAGATTTTTTTTTTTTTTTTTTTAAATGATGACCTCTCGTCCACCTCATGTATCTCAATCATTGACACTGTGTGGTTTAAATGTTTTCCTTTTTCTTTTATGTGTTTACCTTGGTTTTCTGGTTGAGGGAAATTAGTTTGTCCTGTGACTGTTTGATTTCCCTGAGAAATATACACATATTTTTTTAGTATTTGTAATTGAATTACAGTAGGTTACTGCTTTCTTGTCAGCAGCAAAACTTGTAAAGGCTTTGCCTTTGTCTTTATTGTATATTATATAGTATCTATTTTTTATTCCTTATTTATTTAATTCAGGCTCATGCGAGCGCAACCCAGCTGAAATACACCAAGAGACATGTATCACAGTGCGTTGCAGCTAATATGGACAGTTCAGCATCATCTCTTAACCTAAAGCTTGGTTCACACATATAGAATTTTTTAACGTAAAGAGATTGTATTTTTTTATTTGTTCAAAACACCAAATGGAGATAAAAAAAAAACCAGTTTTGATTGTAGTGTATGTGATTTACTCCGATAATCTCAGCACAGAAAACCAGACACAAATTAATCTGTCCCACAGGTAATCGAGAAACTAATCTTCTGAGCGAGAAAACTAAAAAAAGGACAAAAGTAGCAACAACCGGAAAACACAACACCCAAAATGAAAGAGGGCATATAGGATGAACAAAAGATGCTGGTGATGGGACTATTAATGGCAGAAAAAGCTCAAAGAAAAAACGACTTTGGCAAAAAGCCTGGAGACGGCAGAAGCTTAGACTTTATAGTCTACTGAGTGTTGCTCATACTTTTTGTCAGCTTCCTTGAGTCTGCTCGTTCCCTTTATTGGCAGAATATCACTCCACGTCACACAAAGCCACGACTCGGGCTTTGCTCACACACACATAAAAATATTTGGTCGCAAACATTAAAGAAGTTTAATACTTGTGATTGTTAGCTACAAAAAATTTGGTCACATTCACTCTTAACACACCAAAAACACATCGTAACACACCCACTGTTGTCTTCAGATAATCGGGGGTTTTCCTTCCTTGGTCAGGCCTAGGAAAAATCAGGGTAAAAACAGCCCAATAATCCTTATGTGTGTACCCAGCTTAACAGACCCATAGTTGCATTATAGGACGGATGCAGAGCACCTTTAGAAAGCCTATGAACGGCGTATGGAAAGTCAGCAGAGCTGTTAGGAAACAGCGTTAACCTGCAATCTACCGTTCTCCTCCACCTTGATGCATTGCTGATGTACTTAATGGTTTTGTTCAGTTTTTAACTTCTGAAACTGTTTTGTAAATGTCACTTATTAGCGTAAATGTGTGACTTGCAAGCTGTTTTTCTACTGATTTTATCCCTTGTCTTATCACTACACTTTAATCTTTGTGTTGGAACCGCAAACTGTTGTTCATGCTGATAACATGATTATTGTTTGTGAAACATTTTGCCTCATGCGATTTTACAAACTAGACTCAGTGCTCATGCAAGCTGCACTAATGGGAACAGAAATCTGACGGTTTAAATTTTGTGGCACAGATGTTATGGGGTCTGTTTACCTCCCCCATCAGGGATTAGCGTTAATGTGGCAGCTTCTCACAGTTTTAGGCAGCTCTAAGAAAGTGTTCCTGAAAAAAATATCAGTTTATAATTGCTAACATCAGTCATTTTACAGCACTTTTTTTCCTCCCACAGTGCCCTCCAGGGCTGAGTCCAATGAAAGATGGGACCGGGTGTTATGACCACCACATTGGTATTGACTGCTCAGATGGCTTCAATGGTGGATGTGAGCAGCTGTGTCTCCAACAGCTGGCTCCTCTAGAGGACGACCCTACGCTCTACAACATCCAGATGTTCTGTGGGTAAGAAATAACACAATCAGCACCTTACATTCATAATTAGTGTGATTATTATATTTTATAATCCTGTCATATCAAGCCCTGTCACCATTAACTTGACAAGCCTTCAGATAAGGCAAGACAAAGCTATATTAAGTCTCTTCATCACTTTATCAGCACTTTGGGAATAAGCAGGGGATCTTGCAAATTAACCAGCGCTTTCAAGTAATATGTTGAGGAGTCTTGGGAAATCTTTCTAAAGCTGCAGTCATTAATATGAAATACAGACTAATATACCAGACACTGCCACCCCTGATATCCTAAGCGTAATCCCTGAGTTACTATAACACAAAATATTGCCTCAAAAATGCTGTCCGTTGCTGTCCATCCATCCATCCATCCATCCGTCCGTCCGTCCGTCCGTCCGTCCGTCCGTCCGTCCATCCATCCATCCGTCCATCCATCCATCCATCCATCCATCCATCCATCCATACATCCATCCATCCATCTATATATCTATCCACGTATACCTAAAAACTCTTTGTTTCTCACTTGAACCGATGGCTCTTTATGGAAATTTCTGGCTATCCTTACCTGCAGGATCCTAGGACTAAAAAAACACACTTCACAATGTTGTGTTCCAGCTCAATGTAGGCTACACCATGTATGAGTCATAGCACATAAGGACTTTATCAGAGGAACAGAAAGAAAACAAAAGTAACAGAGCAAAATGCAACATGGTATTGGACTGGCTTTTACTGGCTGGAGTGAGCTCAGAGTAAAGACAGGATTCAAGGAGGATGTCAAATTGGTCTTGTTTGGAGGTCAAAGTCCTATAATCTACCAACGTTCAGAAGTGAGATTTGAACTGCATGATGCTTGTGCTACTATTGTAAAGTCAGCCTGCAGTCCTATAGCCAACTTCTCTACAAATTGATGGGCAGTTCCCTCTTGATGCTTGAGAACACATGTATATTGCTAGTTATCCACAGATCACCATTAATGATCTGTATTATGAAGTTATTAAAAAGAGTATTCTAGACTGACTTGAATACTTTTAGATAGTCGTCCTTTATTAACATGATTATTAAACAAGTTACAAAACAGCAAAAATAACAAATCCATTCAGACGTGTATAAATGAGCATGACTCATTTGTATCATGAGGAAGCAGTGTTTTTCACTGCAAGTATTCAGCAAAAGCATCTAATCGACATGTTTTTCATTCCCATCAACAGTTTATGAAACCTCCAGTGCCTTCTGTACACTCTTTGAACCTCCTCAATCAAAGTCAGTCAGATCTTTTCTATCTCAATCCAAAATTGAGGTCACAGAGCCATGCCCAGTTACAAACATTGCATCCCTCATGTTGTGTAGGTGCCTCATGCCCCAACACATGGTTGAATTCAGGACCTTTGTGGCTTTACTTTGGTGTCTGGCAACAAGACCTAAGCAACCGGTGGGACCCGTCTTGTTTTGATTTTGTTCCTTCATCCCATGGATATGCTATCAGATTGGGATTTGGGGATGATCAGCACCACCGGTTCCTTGCTGCATTCCCCAAACAGTGTTTGAATGATTTTTTTGCAGCATGTCAGCGCACAATTCACCTCTCTCTGTTACAGAATGTTGTTGTAATAAAACTGTTTGAGTTGCAAGTAATGATGTAGGCAGGGACAGTGACCAGTCAGGGGGAAAAATAATGGTCACATTCCCAGACTGGTCATGCCTCAAAGATATCGAGGTGACAAAGATGTCACAACGCACATTCGATATTGTTTTTTGACATCAAGTGTCAGTCAAAACATGTCAAGTTAAAAAGTACAACTCCTTAAAAGTTTATTTGATCAAAAAGACTCCTTTAAACCTACAATTACACAAAATTAAGTTCTTCACAATATGAACTCTGCCAAGAGAAAAAAAATGTTGTGCTGAGTAAGAAATTTGATTTTGCTATGTTGAAGAGAAGGTTTTGGAAGAAAGTAGTGTGGAGGGCAAACTGTTTAGTCTTATCAGAGATTTTCTTCGTGGACAACTGATACTAAGGTAATTAGTTAAGTTAGTTAGTAGAAAACTAACTAAACAGTTTGTGATAGAAAAAGAAATATGGAAGATATGAGCGCCGTTAATGTAAGGAGAGTTGTTAAAACAGAACTAGTTTTACTGTCTGTGACATCAGTTGGACAGATTTCTTCAGTCTAATTAGCTGTTGAAATATTGCAGGAGTATAATCAGTGAGAATGACAAATCATGCATGGATAAGCAGAGCTTTGACCTAAAACTGAAATAAATGCAAGAAGTGTTTATATTCTGTGTCAATCAACTGTCAGTGGTGGTACTAGTATGCAGTCATGTACATTGTATAAATATGGAAAGCTGCCAAGGTCAATTTCTGATCTTCTCCACACACAAAACATAAACATTTCCCATGGACATCCCTTTTCTTGTTGAACACAGCAATCTTTTGTCATCTCACCGTTAAACATCATGCTGCAGGCCTAATATTTCATGTCAAATTTACATAAGCGGGTGATAGAAACTGCTGCTAAATTCATTGTCAACAACGGCATTTCTGTTGTCTCTTCCTATAATGCAGATGTTGCTAATCCTCCACTTCTCTTTGGAGGCTGGCATTAGCTATTTATTATCAGGAAAAGGTCTCCTATAGTTTAAATCCTAAAAGATTATCTTCTTTTCACCACACACCATCCCCCCATTTCACTGTTTTACCATGAGTGCTTTTGGTTCTTTTAGGAGTGTTACATGCCAAGATGTCTTAGGTCTTCAGTTCTCTTAAGAACTGAGTGGAATTGATGCAAAGGCTCTACACCGAGTTGTGAAGTCTATGTTTTAAATATCTTTACCCAACAAAAAGAAGCAGGAAACACCTGAATAAAGGTTACGATTGCAAAGTGTTTACAAAGGTTATGCAATGGAATTCTTGTGAGTACTTTCTGTTTCAATAAAATTATTTCTGGATACACTAGATGAGGATTTACTCCATGTGGATTCATGTGGGGACAACACTGAACTAAGTACACCAAATTAATATGTAATACACTCCATTCTACTTGTTTTACAAAGCTGGATTTTCTCTTAACCCCAGTAATTTATGATGAACAGCTAACCTGCTCCAGAGCAGAGTATGTTCTGGATTTAAGATCAATGAGTATGAAAATACCACCTAAAGGCCAATTAGTTCTCCTGGAAAATGACCTGCCTACGCTTACAATGCTGGTGTGCAGCTCTTGAGAGAAGCGCTTGGGACGGAAAAAGTTATTAGGGATAGATGGAATCCTTTTGATGAAGAAATAAAGTCTTGTCAACGATCTCTTTGAAGTATGTTTTTGTTTTTCTTCTTGCTTTTAACTTGTTACGAAGTGTGTGCAGGTCCACAAGGGTGGCATCTGACATAATGAGGTTAATAATACGTCTGGGCTGTTCCACGTAATCGCACATTAATAGAGTCTGTTATGTTCTGCCAGCATTCCTTCCTGCCTGTTCCTGCGGCAACGGTGTTGCTTTAGGCCTGGATGATGTACTTAAATTCTTCATATTTTTGAACATCTTTTCCTCCATGGTAAATTAGCTGCTCCGCAGGGTTTCTCCATGTTCGTGATTGGTCAGAGGCTGATTACCAGCTTCGTAGTACCACTTATCCAGATCCTGAATGTCTGAGTTAGTCAACCCTGGTAACAGAGAGATATCTGGTGTATGTTAATCTCACTCCATAGTATCAGCCTCAGGTCCCTCCATCACAAGCCATTTCATACCAAGATGTAAACATATGCTTTGACTTTGAAGGACTTCTTTGCCTCTGCGCATCTATAGGGCCAGAAAGATATTGAGGGATCATAAACATGCCTATATGCCTGAACACCAGTATGGGATAACGTGTATGCATTGAGTGTTTCCAGTAAGTGTTTTCTGTTGCACATTAAATAGGATTGATATAAGTCATTATATTTGTCCTTTTTTTCTTTAAACACAAAAATGTTGTTCATGTGTGATTGAAACATTTGATGCAAACACATCAGATGTTATACATGAATTTTTTTTTTTTTTTATCTTCATACTACTAATGTGGCTAATACAGCAGCCATAAAATCCTGTAAAATGCTCCAGTAGAATGTTCTCCATTTTTCTCGTTATGTTTCCCAGGTGACAAGCAACATTCATGTTTACTTCCTACAAGGTGATAAGAAAAGAGGAAAAAGCAGTTCAAGTTGTCTTTTGTTTATTTCATGTAAAGGATGTTTGATTCCTGTGGTGCTGACAATATTGTGATAAATGTTCCTGTCCTGTGAATTTTTCTATATTGTGCATTTGAAATGTGTCACAAGTTACATACAGTTCAACTGTGTCTACTTAGCTGATTTGTAGGTAGGGAGGCACGGTATATCAGCATTTATATAGATATCTGCAGACGTTAGTAACTTTTTTTATACTGGCATCGGTCTGTTGAGTAAAACTGCTTCAATATTAACATCCAATATGTATTTATGTCTGTGTATACTTGGTGGAAAGAGTAAGAAGGGGTGGAGGTTGACCACATGCTGTTTGTTTTGACATGTGACAGAGCAGCACAGCATTGAGGTGTTATTCATCAGAAAAGAACCATTTAAAGGTTCACAAACGATGCTGGGAAACTAGCGATGCTAGCGGCAAATGAATGTTAAATGTTACCATTAACATAAAATCTCAGAAATATTCTTCAACCAAGGTTGTTTTCCAAACATTCGTGCCTTTATGTGTACCAAGCATTAGATATGGACATGCCTATTTGGTAATCAGGGGTGATCAATTTTTTTTCCACAACACACACTGTCATCAGCCAAAAAACCAATATGTATATTTGATATTGGTATCTGTATGGTAAATTATATATGCATCCCTAATTATAAGCATTTGCACAAAGGATAAGTTATGTAAGGCAAGAAAACTGAAAATGATTTCTAATTACTTGAGTTGATATATTTTCCCACCCTTTCAGGTGCATTGAGGACTACAAGCGTGGTCCTGATGGAAGGTCGTGCCTGCCTCTTTCAGAAGCCTGCACTGAGGGTATAGACTGTGGTGAAGCTACAGATATCCCTGCAAACCAGACTGTGTTTGGAGACCTTTTTTATGGATACAACAACCACACCAAGGAGAGCACCTCCAGACAGATTCTAAAGGCCACATTCAGGTAAACACACAAGCTGTTGGTGGAGTGACGCCTGTGGGAACATTGTTCTGCCATTTGTACATCAGCAGGAAAACCATTAGAGAAGGTTTTGGGGATTGTCTCCTGCAGTGCTGACATCATGGCAATAGATCTATTTATGTGAATATGCTTTAAAGTGGTTTGGATAAATTTGATGGAAAATGCTAAAGTGGATGTTTAAAATGCACAAGATGAGGCTAAAGTCATATATATA
>JBAMHX010000009.1:8221440-8232194 GCA_037177515.1 Pseudomugil tenellus | reverse complement strand
AGAGAGAGAGAGAGAGAGAGAGAGAGAGAGAAAGAGAGCATTATTTTGTTTGTTGTCTTATTTTTATTGATAAAAATAGTACAACTATTGCAATTTGTGAAATAGTTATACAACCAAAATTCAGAGTAAATGTATTGGAATAATGTGTTTCAATGCTTTAAGTGTAAAATGAAAGTGTAAAAAAAGCTAAATCTATTTTATGCCTAATAAATGATGAAAGAAACTAAAAAAGCAAGTATAATGACGTATGCATTAGCTTATTTTTCTGGTTTGCTCTTTGCCTATGTGTATATAGCAAATGTAAAGTAAAACATGGGGTATCAGTTTGCCTGCAGCTGTTTTACATACAATTCCAATACCTAATTAAATTGTTTTTACTATTAGTTCAAATATTTGTGTAACAGGGACAGATTTTTAAGAATCATTCTGCTCCCTTTCATTAAAGTGTTTAAAATGTATGTTTATAGTAATTGATTTGTCTTGTAAAGAAAAATACTATATAAATTGAAAACATATCTCTATAGCCTTTAGCTCCTTTTTCATATCTTTTTTCCCCTGAGCTAAGGTAAGGGGGAAATAAACACAGACGGATATTTGTTGAGACAAAAGTCAGACCTGCTGAATGTTAAACTCAACAGTTTGACACAGAAAAACACTTAATACCACTTTACAAATTTTGCTTGCATGTGCCTTGAGGGAGAATATTCAAACCCCAGAACCACTTTTAGGTTGTACATGACCAGTCACTAGTATATCTTCTTGCTTCGCAGCAGTAAGATCTCTCTGGCTTCTCCCGCGTCCTCCCACAACACAAAGACATACATGTTAGATAAACTGGTCACTTTAAATTCTCCCTAGGAGTGAGTGTGAATGGTTCGCCCTCGATAAACTCATGACCAGTCCAGGATGTGCTCTCCCTCTCACCTGCTCATTGCTGGGCTAGGCACCTGCATTGGATAGCACGGGAAAATATGTCCAAACTTTTGACTGGTGGTGTAGGTACAAAGAAGAAAACGTATCATATCGACATGGTCAGATCGCATGTTATAATCAAGATAAAGTCGTCCCTAAAATTCCCTAAAATTTAAGTTCCTATAAAATTTATTGAACTTAAGAAATGGTTCTTTCTGACAGTCTGATAAAATACTTTTATTATTTTATCAGAAATTATTCAATTCAGTAATTTAGCATTCATAAAAAAGCTAACACACGTTTTTTTCACACACATGTCTCAGTTACTATTGGAATTTCAGCTATAAATACGTTCAGCTTCCTCTTCCTCCCTCTGTACCCCCAGCCGAATGTATAGTTATTCTAAATCAGACCTAGGCAGAAACACAAGCCATGGCAATGCTATATGACAGCCATATTTGCTGCATCTGTTCAACATCTTTAAAACAGGAATTGCCTATTTATTTCATGCCTTTTATTTTCTTTGTTGTGTAGTTTTGACAAGACATTTTTCACGCTTTTATTTATTTTTACAAAGAGAATCAGCTGTCGTACACAGTGCAGCCCTGACCAAGCTGCTTTTCTGAGAGCTTCTGGCACCAGCTGTACGAGGAAGGAATGTGAACTTGGGATGTTTGCAAAGTGAAGTTCAGTCAAATTAATCATTCTGTCAGACAATGAGAGCAGAGCACCCCAGGGCTAAAAGGCAGACAAGGCCTTTCAGTGAGAAGAAGAATATGCTGCGCTACTGTATATGTTTTGGGCTTGTTATTCATTTTCACTAAAGGAGGAGGTTATGTAGTGGTGTGCTCTCACTCTCTCGATGCTGGGGAATATATCTATCGTTCCAAGGAGCCATTTCCCATAAGAGGGGATAAATGGATGTAGCTGAAGGTGAGGACATTGCAGGAACATCACATTTAGAGGCTTATTTATCAAGTTCATAGGTGATGTCAGGACTCTTCCAAATATTGCATTTTCACAGCACCCTTGTAAAGACACTGTTACTAGCCTTGCACACGTTCTCAATACTTATACTTCATATCTACTTTGTGTCTCCAGGTGTTAACTCCGAACAGCCAAAGGCAGTTAACTTTGCTCCTCAGCTTCGTGGGATTTGGACCTAATATCTAAACCACATTTTGGATGTCTAAAGTGATTACGAGATAGTTTTTTAAGCTTTTTGTTGGTAACAATGTTTAAATTCCATTATTTCTTGACACTTTTCTTTAAACACTCATGTTCTAATAGAGTTTATGTCACAGTAATCATTTTAGGTACGTCTCTTGTCTCATAGATGTTTTACAAAGTCTATGGAATGTCACATGTTGGGTCACTAAAAGTTGACCTATCACGATTATTTCCATTTGTTTAAGTCTTGATTTTTAGTACCTTTCAGATTGAGGGAAATCTTTGAAAACAATGAGAACTTTTCCTCGCATATAATGTTGGGTGGTTTATTGTGCAAAAGAAAGATGTTAACATTTTAGTATGTTTTAACATATGTAGTAGTTTAGCAGTGAGTCTTCAATTTTCCACTCAATTTAAAGAATATGAATCACATAGAAGGACTTTGTGCTTGATAGTGATATATCTTCATTGCTGTGACATGCACACAAACCACTACCCATCACTGCAGACAGAAGACACTTTCTCTTTATATTTTCCCCTAACCTTCATATTCAGTGCACTCTTGGAGCTCGCTGCTTCTCGTTGTGTCGAAGCTCAATTTATCACATTCCAACAAACCCAGTAAAATTGCTCCAGTGCTTTTCTACATGAAGTCTTACCTTTTCGTTTCCTTCCTTCATCTCTGTTTCTTCTCTTCGCTTCTTTTCTTCCATGTCTGTGGTTTCAGGAAACCTGTCTCTATCACCAGTGTTAGATACCAGATACCTTCAGGATGTGCTTGTGAGCATGGTGGAGGCAGTCACAGTGATATATGACTCTAATCCCACAGCTGCAGCATGACACGGCTGTCAGTTGCCATGGGAAACTATATGATTTATATTCTGTTGCTCTGCTTGTGGTTTGATATAAGTAATGTTAAAGGCCTGATCTCACACTCTTATGCAAAAATCAGAAGCTTCTGTGTCTGATTTGACAGAGCTTTCTCCAGGTAAATTATAGCAGTTTTGTTATGATTATCTCTGTCTTTACTGGAGTAGACAGATTATGTGTCCACTGCACATCTTGCCACTAAAAATCAGTTTTTCATCTTTTCTATAATTAAATCTGTTAAAAAAAGAGGCTGATTGGACCTAAAGCAACTCTGAAAAACAACTGGAGCTCCCCTACTGTTGCAAGTAATGAGTGCAAACTCTGTGGTGTGTGACATTGCATGTTGTGCTTTATCTGCTAGTAATTTTGATTGCAGTCAAGACATTCAAGAATGCTGGTCAGAGCTGTATGAAGTATTTTTCAAGTATGACCAAGTGGTACCCTTCTTTATTTAAATGAACTTAGGCAAAATTTGTTTCATGTTTCTTTTTTTAACATGATCACATGGTATACAAAGCTGTCAGATTTAACTTAAACATTTCTTTGGGCTCATCTTGAATTAAAATGATCTTGAATGGTATCTCTAAGATGGACTAGTTTAATGCATTTGTTGTTTCAATTAATGTGATGTGATTGCTCTGCTCAGCCTGCTCTCCACTCGTGACAGTTTTGAATGGACCACTTATACCTGAATTTTCTGATAGAAGAAGAGATGCAGATCAGGCTCCACCTTGATCTAAATTTTGATCTACTCTTGTGGTTTCTGTCTCAGGTCGGGTCCATGTAGCTGACACAGAAGCGATGTGTGTTTATACTCGAGCGTAAAGTCACTGTGTTGCAGCTTTTTCTGAATCTGAGGGTAGCATTAGGACTGGTATCGGTCAGTACACTCCAAAGGGTGACTTTTTTTTTTTTTTTTTTTTTTTTTTGCTTTTTGATTGTCTAACAAAAACGTTTAGTAGTTGTCAGTCTGGGGTGCTATTAATAAACAAGGCCTACTAATTTGCACGAGTCCTGCTTAGTCATAGAGTGTTTCTTCTCGGTTTGTTAGATTAAATAAGCAAGAATAAAATGCACAGTTACCATTTGATCAGGGCTAGCCCCCAAACACACACAAACAGCGGTAGAGTAAATAATGCATTGGTTGTTTGTTCTTTTCTTGGTTTTTTTTGTTTGTTTGTTTGTTTTTCCTGTATAGAAATACACAAGTGGTGTATCACCATGCAGCATTCTCCAGTATAGCTTCAGGGGGCTATACGCATGTTAATGGATTTTCTTTTCTCTTCTGTGTATTACTACAGGGATGGTAAACTACAGCGAGGTCTCTGGCTATCCTCTCGTTCAGCACTGGAGTCTCCGTTCTGTGTTGTACCATGTCAAGCTCAACCAGTGGGTCCTGTCTCAAGGTAAATTTACTCTGAAGTTTTATTCATTATTATGGTTATGCTTAAGAATGTTTTGCAAAAAAATGCAAAATAGCACTATTGGCCTTTAGTTACTAATAATGATGGAATTAATGTGACACGTCAAGGTTAGCTGCTCCACATAACAGCTTGGATACTTCAGGTTTCATTTTTGATCAGCTTTAAAAATAATTGCCAGTGTCAGTATTTTTCACAGACTTGAGAAACATTGATGCAAATGAGTGTTTCAGGATGTTTTCACACTGCAGAGGTTTAATTTATTGGGACAGCTTTGATTTTGTTGGGCTGCAACCTGCTCATGAAACATGACCAAAACAAAAGAGGGTGTTGAAACTACAGGACACATCATCTGCTGATTCTAGCAGCTACAGCCTCGTCTCCTTGGTTAGCTGTCTTATATCTCATAACTTTTAATACTTTGACATCTAGAGGCAGAAAAAAATGAAAATTCATAAACATGCTTTTCTGATCAAAATACCCACGATTGGTAATAGCTCACACAGAAACAGACTTTTTATGATGCAAAGAAACGCAGGGCTCAATAATGGGGCATTAGATTTTTAATTGAGGTTATTGTATCATAGTGAAAACAGATGAAAACACATGGCAAACTGTGCCTGATGAAATACACGCTTTAAACTGTTTAGTTCCTGGTAAAATGAAAGCAAACTACAAACCTGTCTGAGTGCAAATAGTGTTATTTAACTGGGATGCAACTTCTCATTCGCTTTGTCAAAAACAATTCTGCATAAAACAAACAGGCTTTTTATATCTGTTCTCATCAAGATTAGCGTTTCATTAAACAACTATTTTAATGATCAAATTTATTTTTACTGTTTATTCTCTTTTTGTTTGTGCTGTTTCCAACTGCTTTAAACTTTATACACATGAACTATTATGATCGTAAATCCATTAAAATAATCAATTTGCACTGTGCAGGTTTTTTTTTATTCTTTCAAAATTATGATTTATACTCCTTACAGTAAACAAAATAGATCTTACATACCATTTAATGTAACTTCTTACATTTTTCACTTTCATTCTTTTGATTTACTGTAAATTCTCATAACCAGTTTACTGCTCATAAAGGTAAAGGGTGTCATGAATCTTTATATTGTGAAGTAATTTGAGTTAAATATGGATGTTAAACTGAGAAATTAAAAGAAACACTAAATTGAATGAATGATTCTGTGACTTTCTTTGAACTCACAACATTGTGAAAAAGTGATGGTTGTAAAATCTCTTTAATATTTGTATATCTGTGTATCTGCTTTTGTTGTTATTCTTGTTACCGCTGTGTCAACATGTGTTTATTTCCTCTGAAATTTTTGTCTTTGATTGAAGCTCTACAGATTTAAGTCCAATGATTCTTGCTCCCTACAAATACTAGGTGATCTTAAGGTTTAAATGTGATAGTTAATTGCAAAATGCATCAGCTTTTGACATCAGATATGTTTTTTGGTTTTATTACACAAGTAGCAGCAGTGGGTATACATGCGTACGCCGCAGGGAATCCTGTAAGCTGGCCAGTTTAAAAGATGACCAGACTTTGCGTATTTGTTGCAGTGACAGCTTATAGTGTTATATATAGTGTTTACCTTGATACTGATGATCTCCATTTGACTTTGTTTATTTGTAGCAAAAGTTAGTCAACTACCTCTTATATACAGAAAAAATGTGGCTATCAGTTTGTTTGGAGTGCATTTCATTTAACACACAACTCGTGGGCCAATAATTAATGTTGCTTTTTCTTTTATATCATAATAATCCATATTTCACTGTAATATATTTTATTAACTTGTCATATGTGGTTCTGTGTTTAGTAGTACTGATGGTTGATTAAAGTCTAAAGTTAGCACAGTACGTTGTTTCAGCTTGTTTTCAGCGGTGAACCAAAAATAAAATTTTGACATAAATACATGAATCATTTGTGATTTACAGAACTAATACTTTATTATCTAGCTTATAGAAATATTTTGTTTTAGACTCTATAGGAGTGATGCTTACACAATATTCTCCTTTGTTGTATGTTAATAGACATTTGATGTACTTTTAGTGTAACCATATATTGTATTAAATATTTCAAGCTTACCACAAAGAATATGTTGCTTTCATGGCCTCCACTGTAATATTACAAGATTTATCATCAAATCCAGACACCTCCAAACTTTCATTTTAGTGTGTTTGACAAAAAATAAATAAAAATAAAACATCCTACTTGACTGAAAAGACAAAATGATTAATAGACCAATGGCTGATCTTGTTGATTGATCACACAGGGAAGTGGGGGAGTGGATGATGATGTCCTGGTTACTGGAATCTATTTTCCACATTATTTCTGCATTATAGACTGCAAGTGTTCTAAATGTAAAGGAAATAATATGATTTTGCAGATATAGGATCAACTCTGAAGTGGGTTACACGCAGATAGAATGATGCATGTTGAAATAGAATCTAATGGATAAATTGATGGATGGGAAGCCAGAAGGGGGGTCAGCATACTGTTCAGAAATAGGCATTTCATTTTTCTTGTCTACTTCTATACTTTCTTTGATTGTCTGTCAAATAAGAGAAAGCTTTGCATTTTCTACTAAGACCAAAGCATCCTGTCAGCGTTTGCTTCAGAAACTTCCTGGAGTGAAGTAACTGGATAGGTATTTAGTGAAGCAATGTATCCACTGAAGGCTCCTTTTTGCTACTGGCACATCAAGGATTATACTTAATATTTCCTGACAGCTTTCTCCCCATAAAAGGTGTTTGAGGAAAAGAAGACTTACTTTATGCGTCTCACTATTTTACATAGGTTGTTCTGAGGGAATGTTTTATTGGAGAAGTAAAATGTGTTGAAATATTGAGTTCAATCCCATTTTCTGCATGAATTTTATTTAATCATTTGAATTTTGGTCATGTTTTAAGTGCATGCATTATTCAAAAATCCATCATAAACAGTTTCTTTTCTGATAAGTGCAGCCGCCCCCGTGTAAATACAGCCATGACACCTCTAATGCATTTCCAATGGCGTTGCTGCAGTATGGAAGTGGATGCCACATCTGCTGAGGATACACTTTCTATTTTCTCTTCCCTCACAAGCGACTCAACAGCCTCCATCTTTTTTGTCCTACTCCCATTTCCCACTTTAGCTCATCATATTTCAACAGCCACTGGAGGGGTGAGGGTACTGATTTTTACATCTGATAGCAAAGCCCCCATCGTTCATCGTCACTGTGCTCCCTGTCTCTCACTTCAGCGGCCCCCTAATTTAATTTTGGAGAAGAAGTAAGAGCGAGCGAAGCATGAGTGCTGAGGTATTAATACTGCTTCCTCTGGAAATCATGATGATTAACTGCTCTTGCGATTTTGCTTTCCAGTGTTTGCTGAGCAAGAATCCCACTGAGTGTGTGGACATTTTGTTACAGTCTCATCTTTGGATCATATCAAATATACTTCCTTGTGCCCTTGAAGTTCATGCGTTGCTTCATTAAATTCAGAGGAAAAAACTTTTTCTTTTTTGCAGTGTAAAAAGAGGAATTATCACACTCCACATAAAGCCTGTGATCTAAATTGATGTTTTTTTTAGTAATTTTGGTGCATGCTGATATGATAGCATCACAATGTGAATTTTCACATCCACCATATAACAAAAGTGGTCTGTTGGAGGTGACTGTAGAGGCTATTGGAGTACAGTGAATTTATTGTTGCGTTCAAAAGATCAGTTACCCATTATAAGATGGTACACTGGTCATAAAAGGATGGACATGCTCAGCAAACATTCAAGTAGGGTTGGAGGGTCGCCTCTGTTTTCAAGGAAGCTCAGGTCTCCCCACTGATGAATAAACCTGCACTCAACCCGTCCCAGGTTGAAAACTACCAAAAGGTCCGACAGTTACCATCACTACATGGGGCTAAATCACAAGCAAGACTCTTCTCCTCTGTTGTTCCTCGTCATTGTGCAACGAACTGCCAAACTTTGTTCGCTCTGCAGAGTCCTTATCTACTTCCACAAGCAGGTTAAAGACTCAGCACTTTAAGGAGCATTTCTGCACTTAGTTGTGCTAAATAGAAATTATACTGACTCAAGAAATTTTTTTCTAGTTCTTTGCGAAAACTGTAACTGCATTTAAAAAAATACATGGAATGCAGTTACCTATAATTTGCATTTTAAATATGTAGCACAATTACATGTAATCCGTTACTTCCCAACCCTGCCAACAAGCACACTATGTTCAAAGTCAATGAAATAATCTTGACTATTGTTATTTACATGCCCAAATAAGGGCTGTTTATCTATTTGTGTTATCAAGCAGCTGAACATGTGTATCTCATAAAGTACATGCTGGGTGCATTTTTTTTTTTATTTTCCATTCTCTTTAAGGACAGGAAAAAAAAATCTATTTAAAACCCATAGTTTCAAGACAGACAAATTCTGTAGCAGATCCTTTCATTTTCATACTCAGTTTTATAGTCCTATGGTTTTTATTAAACACACTGAACCAACTATTAATATATAGATCAATTATCAATACAAATAAAAGTAAATTCTATTTTTTACCAACAGATTTTAGTGCAGATCTGTTGTTTTTTATTTTCTTTTGAGCAGATTGAGTACACTGCCAGCTTACTGCGCAGAATGTTCTCCTCTAAATTTTTTTACTTTCAAGTTAAGCCCAACAAATCTTTGTCCTTGGAAACTGCTGTTGGCAAATTAATTTTAATTCCTGGTCCACTTAATTGGTTTTTCCTGCTTGGTACAATCCCCCATGCCACTGATAATTGATTGTATGATGTGGTCAGAATCTCAATTCAAAGCTGAGTTTGTGGCAAAATGAGATTTAATAAAAAAAAACAAGTTGTTTTTTATTGTTGTTTTTTCCACTTCTTATGTTGATGTGATAAGACATAAATATTTGGCTTAAATGTACACAATTTAAGTGTAATGATGCAATAAGATAATAAGATTCTGGTCATTAAAGACCCATCCTTTTTTAACTATAATCCGTCATTGTCTAAATGGACACAGTTTAACCTCACCTTAACCTTATGTGTTATCTTTTCTAATGTCGAAGTTGTTCCTGTTCTGTGATATTTTAGGGGAAGGTAAACTGAACTCAATAAAACACATGAAGTGCACGGGCCTCCACCAAACAGCCCATATCCATCCATGTTTTGATTTCATCCCTATGTTATTATTGTAAATTCATTTTACAAATATAAACTATTGGCTTCCTTGATTTATTGATGATGAATCCATAGTCTTTGTTGTATTATAGTGTTTATTGCTTACAATTTGTTTTCTATGTTATGAAAATGTCAAAGGTCCTCTTTTTTCCTGTAATGGATCATAGTCTACAGCATTTTCCTGGATCCAGATCCATCATTGATACATTGTAACTCATTGGGAGTGGTATGTTCTAAAACAGGCTGTTTGCCTGCTTCATTAAACCTGCTGTTATTCCCTCATGTTTTTATTAGTGACAGTAGGGTTACTGTGCCTTTAAGGACACCAGATGGGTTTATGGCAAGGGCGGAAAACCTGGTGTGTGTTTGGCAGTTGAATATAGACGGATAAACAGTGAAGACGCGGCTGGTTCATTTTCTCCTGCACAGACATAATGGGGAGCTTCTTGTGTTTCTTCATTTATCATAGAATCATGCAAGATAGGACCATCTTCAGCATATATATATATACTGAAGGTGGTCCTATCTCGAAGTGATGAAGAATCTTTTAAAAACATTTCTGCATGCAGGTGGATTTTTTCTTTGAAATTTAATTATAAGTTAAACCAGGACCTGTTCTGGGAAAAAAATTGATTGAAAAATAATAATAAAGCATGCAGCAGTTTTTGCATAAAGTTAACAACAGATCAGATAAATGCAAAAAAATTACATCTTTGGCTGAGGTAATAATGCAAATGGTATTGAAGCACGTTGGATAATAGATGGTTGAGTGCTACATGTACTTATTTCATTTATTTTTATAGGATTTGTTCACGGTTTTATTTAATTTTAAACTAAATCCACCAATTGCAATGAAAAAAAGGACAATTGACATGTATGAGGGACACTGCTGTGTGAGTTTTCCATGTTTCTCCATTTCAACACACCTTTTACACTCTTCCAGTGTCATCTCCAGACAGAAACAGCAAGTTTGAGAAAGTTGTTCACTGAATATTTCTTGCCTTCTGTTTGAAATTCTGGATGCTTGAAGCTAATTTAAATTAGCTTATCCCTCACAACTTCTTCATCTCCTCCAAACACTTTTGACATCAGATCCTCAGATTTTGATCCTTCATCTGATTGTTATGGACTTAAAGTTGTGTATGCCTCAAAAATCACAGCATTGTCAGTGCTGCTGAAAAAGATTTAAAATTAAAAAAAAAA
>JBAMHX010000009.1:8201922-8220280 GCA_037177515.1 Pseudomugil tenellus | reverse complement strand
GAACTGCAGGAGATTGTCTTGACCATGAAACATGCCTAAATGTACTGAGTTGCCGCCATGTGATTGGCTGATTGGAATTAAGTGTTAATGAGCAGTTGGGCAGGTGTACCTAATAAAGTGGCCGGTGAGTGTATGTCTCCGCCCCTGGTTTCTATTGAACATTGTTTGGCGCATAAGCCGCAGATCTTGTGAAATCCTGTCAGCTGGGCGCAATCTTACAAGAATTGCAGTGCATGCAAAGTTACCATGAACAATTATTTTGGGGTTTTCTACTTCTAGTGACAAATTTGCTATCCCCCCTCATTTCCAGTTCTAATTCATTGTAAACTCTGTATTTCCTATCTGTAGGTGTTTCCATTATCGGATTTCTAATGCGATATTTCAATTTTGCGGAAACGCTTCTACATGCAGCCTGACGCTGTCAAAGAAATCTCAAATGCTATTGATCCATATGTGGCATTTAGGTTCAAGTTCTGTACCAAACTCAAAGTACTAAATTGTGTTTAACATAAATGCAGAGGATGGACAGAAGGTTTTCTCCAGAGTGTCACCCTGAGCATTGACAACTAATGCTGAGGGCTCTTGACAATTTTGTTATGGCATCAACTCTTCATGACCCATCCCAGAATCTAAATAGTGTTGGATTTTGTTCAGTACATTTTTACTTCTGTAGCTGTAAAATTAAAAGAAAAACTGCAAACATTCCAACTGTAGCTTATTTAGTGACATTTAGTGACATTTTCTTTTCCTCCATCTTCTTAGCTTTTAGCTCAGCCATCCATTCTTTGGACGGGGCAACGCAGCGAAGCGACTTTTCCTCCATCCTGAGGGAATTTGGTAACCATTACGTTCAAGAGGCAGTGTATGGCTTTCAAGAGTCCTGCACCATCTGGTACCCCAACAAACAGGTTCAGAGACAACTGTGGCTGGAGTACCAGGACATCAGCAAAGGTAGGAGGCACAAACTTTAACTAATAAACACTTCTCATACCAATTTTAAAATGTTCTGTAAGTAATTATTTATTGTTAATGTAACGGTTTTCAAGTAAAATAAGGGATATAAAAAACTGAAAGAACGTCATTATTCTGTGTATAACCCTTTGGCATGCTTGGCCTTGGGATAACCTCTTTTCAATTATTAGTTCTGCAATGATTAATTTACGGCAATGAACAAAAGATTTTATGTTCCATATGTTGCTATATTTGCCTTTCCACAGTCTATCCAATGCACATCTATGATAATATCGAGCATTTTGCAACATGCACCAAACTATAGTTTTGCCATACCACTCATTTCTTGCTGTGAGGGCTCTACCCAGAACTGTGAATGCCTTGGTCTGCATTTCTCCTTACCACGCTCTGCTTCTGCTCCGTCTGTTGTTGAGAGCACAGGAACAGCTACATGTACACTTCCTGGGGGAGATGGTGCTCTAAAGTTTGCAGGTAAGGGTGGGTGGAGTCTTCACCGTGCCGCGTCGGAGTGGTGGAGTCAGCTGTTTGCTCTGCTTAAGCTGCACTCATGATTTTAAAGTGATAAAACTACAAAAAAGCATGGATGAAAAATAAAACTACTTCTGAGATTGTTTTAAGGTACAATTTACACTAATAGAAGGTTGAAAGCAAATAAAAGTCCAGTTTGCATAATATTGAACCTTTAAAGGATTGTTTATGCAAAAAACAAACTCCATCCACCTTGTGGCTTCACTGTAAAAACCCCTCAAGTTATGAGTCAACACTAAGCTGACTCATATGGACAGCTCATTCCTCATGATATCCTCAAGGCTTCCACTTTGGGTGAAATAGACTGATCTACAATGGCTGTTTTTGCCGAACGGGGGAAATAATTCACAGCTGTCTCTCAGATAGTAGGTTTAAAGCAGCAAATGGTTCCTTTGCTTTTGTCTCTGTGACCGTGTCAATCTGCACGTTTCCAGTATGAATCTCACTTCTGAATTATGCTTATTTCACAACTTGAATGAAGGATTTTATTTGGATATGAAGAAATATCCGGCTTCCAGTTTGTCTGAATGATTTGATGGTTGGTGGACTCATAAAAATGACAGACTACCTGCAGGCTAGACTTGGAAATTAGAATACATAAATAGGTAAATTAGACAAAAGGGCACTTTGGACATATTATCTATTCAAAAAAGTTTGACATTTCTGAACACTCTTAATTAGAGAAAACTACTTGATCACATTTCTGCAACATATTAGGGCTGGATATGGGAAATGAAACAATTGTTCTTATTCTTAATTTGTGATTAATTTAATCATAAAAGCCCATTTTGCATATTATGGAACCTTTAAATGAATATTTACATTAAACGCAAACTCACTCCACCTTGTTGCTTCACTGTAAAAAGCCTTCAAGCCATATGTCATTTCTCCTTACTTTACCAAGCAGCCACAATTTCTTCTTGCAAGATTTCAAATTGAGATTGAGCAACAGTTTTCCTGACTTTCTAGATGTCTTTAAGTTATTTCTTTCTACACTGGCTGCTTACTGAGTGTTTTCTCCAAAACTCTCTCTATGACTAGTGTTGTATCTATACAGTATCAACAGCTGTTTCTTGGAAAGAAATGAGAATAGTTTTTACACAGTATTATACAAGCTAAACAACAAAGATTTGACAATAAAGAAACCTGTTGAAATTGTCTGTTAACACCATGTGCAATGATCAGTGTTGATTATTTTATTTAAATTGCACAATAAGCACTTCTACTGATATTATAGATGCTGACTTATATTTTGCATTAGCGATCATGTTATATCTTTTTTTCTGTACATTTAACACTTTGTGTAATATTTTGTAGAACTCAAATACACTTTCCATCTATACATCTCCTCCCGTGGTCTCACCACCCATGGGGGGGGGGGCATTGGGGTTGGGTGCAGTGTGAACTGGGCGGCGGCCGGGGACCCTGGCGGTCCGAGCGGTAATTTGTGTAGATGATAGTTACATGATCTCTGCAGTTGTTTAATCCCTCATTTCCTTTCCTGTTGTACCCATATGTTTTCCACCTACCTATAGCCCACTACCTATAGCTCATGTCACATGTGAAAATGTAATGTGACAATCTGTCTCTTGATCGGTATCACTTTGTGCTCAGAATTGGCTCAATGTAAAAAACTCAACCTACTGTAAGTTTTTTTCTGCAATCACAAACCCAACACCACATTTTTATGATGAACTCAGTGCTGGCTCATGTTGACCTTCTTATTCGTGCTTGTTTTCTCTCTGAGTCACAGCACTGGTAAGTAATAGCCCATCTCCCCTAGCCATTTTACCCAGTGGCTTCAAAATGACCACTGTCATTTTTGTTGTTTGTCTCAACCAATTTTGTTCATTTCTTTTTCTAAGGACACGCTTGCTGTTAACTCAGAGTTACGTCTGCATTGGTGGATGTCATTACATGACAGTTTTTTCCCTCATAAGAAGCACACTACTCTTTATTTTCAGACCTAGTTGATTTTTTAAATTAGAATTTTAAAAAATGCATTGCTGTCTTTTCTTAACCTCTTTGTAAACTGTAACTTTTAGGTTTTTCCTTAAATGAGGCCGATTTTCCACAGATTGCTGCCAGTGAACCTGCACCTTCCGTAAACTATGGAAGGTAAAGCATCACTGTGTTTAGAGTTCATGCATCAAGGCGATGCCTTGAACATGTTCTTAACCTTGAGTGCACAGTAAAATATTGTAACTGTTAGAGTGAGTTCATAACTTTGAACTGAATAGCAGATAAACGTCTGATGGCTGCAGAGACCAGTGTTTGTTTGTTTTTGTTTGTTTTTTTTAAAAACATATTAATGACCTATCTTTTTAGCTTGGCTAATAACTCATTTACTTTTCTTTCTTTTACTTGTAAACTAATCTTAGTTTGTATTTATTTATTTAATTTACTTATGCAATTATTTATTTTTCAAACTCCTACCTGTGTATGTGGCCTTTCAATCCTGCTTATATTATTCATCTGTTTTGATCAAGTAATTTACATGAACTCATTTATTGGTGTTATTTGTGGCTTTGATTTCTAAATGGATGGGTTTTTTTATTATTTATTTTGTCACTCTGTTGGTCTCCCTTTGGGGTTGTCCACATATTGGGAGCTATGGCTTCTCTGACTGTGGTCATTGCCACAGTGATGACATCACAGTCCAGGCACTGTGGTGTGGACTCAGGTTATTGTTTCCTCGACTGGTATGTGAAGCAGTTTGTGCCGCTCAAATGCATTAAAAGTGCTTTATGAAACAACTTAGACCTGATTTGGTTTGATAAACTGTTCTGCACATTTCTATTGGTCTTGTATGCTCACTGGTCCAACACAGGGAAAAGGAAGCACCAGTGGCCTTATTGTTCATGCATCTATTGTGTTTTAAACTGAGTAGAAGTAGAAGTCGAAGTATGAACATGTGAGTGGTCCTAAGCATAAAGATGCAATAAAAGTCTCTGTTCGTAACCTTTGTCTCAGCCAGTTATTTACTAATGACTCAGCAGATGAATGAAAACCATCTCAAGTTGCAAACTGTTCTCCACCTTCAGTATATTACACTTTAAACCCATGCTTCGCTACATGCATAATGTAGCAAAGCATGGATTTAAGTTTCTTCTTTCACCACTAAAAAATGAAGACTTAAAAAGATGAGGCTGAACTGTTTCACTGTTTCCACTGCAGAAACCTTCCCTCTCTGGAAACTAACTCAACCTTTGTAGAAAAGAGAGAATTTAGCAAGAATCTTATGTTTAAGTTTTTCTTCAGATTTTTTTTTTCTGTTTATATGGTATGTGTTATTTATCAACATCATTGGTCAAACAACGTTGGTGTTCAAAAGTACCAGATTACACCCGTTCAGCAACTTAAACCATTAATTTGGGACAGTGCAACTAAATCTAACAGCAAAGCACATTATTTAGACTCTTCGAACAGCTTATGAAATACTAGGCAAAATTCAGAAATGGTGTTTGTAGTCACAGATGTTACATCATCTTCTAGGTCAACACCAAGCTTCAATTGCAAAGAATCACCAAGAAGCGGTTTTAATTCAATGACTGATTTTTTTTTTAATAACTTCAAAGCTTTAATTGTAAAACAACACAGTTTAACATGTTTATTTTTTCTCAAATCACTATTTCAGTAACTTTGTTCCTAAGAGAAAATGTGTTTGTCCATTTTAAACACTTATTTTAGAGCTTCAATATAAAACAAGAAAAGCACTCGAAGAGCACAAACCTCTACCCAGACATACAGTCCAACATAGTACCTCCAATTTTTAATCTGTTCCTAGTCCCAGAACTGAGATATGCTGACAATTTCATGAGAATCTGTCTATAACTGTTTGAGTTAGGTTGCAAACAAACAAAGTGACAAACTAATAAAGGCAAAACATTAGAAGAGTTCAGATGCAAAAACAGAAAAATTTCTAGTAAATCAACATTTCTTGTGTAGCTATACATGAAAGGGCCATCCTGCTGATGTCGGTTCCAGTCTGAATGTTTTTAATTTATAATAAAACTGCAATATGGATAACATTGAACAACTTTTTTTTTTCAGCAAAAACAGCTAAATCCTACAAATTCCAAATCATGTCAATATTTAGTAAAAACAGATCTGTTTCTTCAGAGAAATGTTTATTCCACCACTGTATTGAATAAATTTCATCATAAAAATGGTTTTAGATACTTCTTAGGTCATCTATAAATACATACTGCACAGGGAATAAGGTTTGTATGAGGTAATTGAGGCCACCAAAATATGCTGAGTTAGAGATGTGCTAACAGGCATTTAAACCCCAAAACATGCTAAACTCTGTAACTGTTGTGTAACAAAAATCACCGGTATCTAGAAGAAACAATCAACAAGAATCAATAATATTTTCAATAATATAGCTGATGGTGCATTCAGAACTGTGAAAGCCTAATAATATGCCATATCTCTGATCGCAACGTGATTACAGCAACACTAAGAAATTACACAAAGCAACCAAAGAGGTGCTGCTGTGTGATGCATCATCATATTAAGACGTGCTAATTGGCTGGATATATTTGCCTGGTTTTGTGAGAAAAGGGGGCATGGTGTTTTTTGGCTTCTGGGGCAAAAGAGAATATTGAGCTGTGACTATTGAGGGAGGTGTCATTTGTTGGGGGAAAAAAGATTTTACCATCTGTTAGAAAATGGTGTGAACGTTCTTGTGATACTCTCAGCTCAATTTTGGCGGAAATGGCATTTATCGGTTTTTGCGTCTGAACTCTTCCATTTACCCTCTTGACAGATGTCAAAGAAAACTCAAAGAATTAAAAAGAAATGTTGCATTTTAAGCCATGAGAGTGACCCTGCTATCATATGAGTTCTCTGCAGAATCTTGGAACATATACACAAGTGAAATGTTGTGCTTTGCTCCAAAACATCTGAGATGTTGCCAAATTATTTTTTTTTCATTCACCAAAACAGAACGAGAAAAGCACTCAGAGAGTGCAGACCTCCACCAAGCCACACAGTCCCTCCTCCCCCGGATCACCTCCAAATTTTGATAATCTGTACCTGGTCCCAGAATGGGGATATCCTAAAAATTTTATGAGAATCCGTCTAACTTTTTGATATATGTTGCAAACAAACAGACAGACAAACCAACGCCAGCAAAAACATTACCTTCTTAGCGAAGGCAATTACAGGAAGTGACCTCACCATGCACATGCAAACTCTAAATCCAATAATAGACCAGCAGTACAGTAAATGTACTGAATCAAACTGATCACTAAATTAGTAGCAATAACCAGCCATAATTTGTCAGTGATGTATTTGAGATGAAAAAAAGCTGATATGAGTGGTACTCCTACATCATGTGCTGATTCTCAATTAGAAAAACAAGTGCTATTATTATAAAAAGTTGGTTTGGATCCCTGCAGGCATCATTACATGAAAGTGCAAGTTGACTAGTCAGAAAAACAACCAGTATCATTTTAAAACTATTGGACCATGTAATGTTGAGCTTCAACTATTTTGAGCTATGCTGGAATGTAGCAGGGATACATTGGTATAAATTCATGTCTCCATTTTTTCCATGTGTTATGGATCATACTACTATTGAGTACCTTCAGGAATAACAGAATTTTAGTACATCTTATAGTAACTGATATTTATCTAGAATCAGCATCACCTTTTGCAGCTATCATAGCTCATGTTAAGACACAAATCAAATGTTTGATCCCTGCGGAACTAAAGTTATGATTGTCTGAACTCTGATTCCCCCTTTTTTTTGATAGTAGGAAGTGGGTGACTGCTTCCACTTCAGCAGCCCAGGACCATCCATTCCTCAGAAAAGAAATTGATTCCATTGGCAAAAATGTGAAATCAGGGTCATCTTTCTTAATCTCTTCCTGGCTTGTTGAAAACATCCTGCCCTTTTGCTGGGAGTAATGAGCTCACAGGAGAGTTTGATGATCCATGTCCTCACCCTTTGCTCCAAATACAAGATGTGCCTGACTGCAGCTTCCTTTCATATTCAGGGAGAAGCCAGACAGATTATTTTATATTTCTTTGCTGATCCAACCACAGCTGCTACCAGTTGTTTTTAGATTTAGTTATGTATTTAACAAATATTTGTGTCAAACACATCAAAATAAAAGATTAGTGTGTCAAATCCTTCAAGAAATAAAACTGAACTGCATTGGTGAAGAAACTGCATCATCCTGCATCATCAAGCAGCAGTGGGAGAGTTTCAATATCAGCCTTACATTTATGAAAAATATATTTTTCTCACATACTCAAATATTTTGGCAGCACATTTAAATAGTAAATGCATACAAATTTGCACTAGAAAAGTCAATCATGCTGAATAAGTTTTTTTGGGTTTTTTTTTTTAATCAATAGAAAAAAATCACAAATAATATGGTTCTCTAGAATATCTGGGTAAATTTCAACAGCCCACCCAGGCCTGAGATGGTGGAACAATCTCTTTTAGGTCACTTGGTCTACAAAGGTAATTGAAGGCTTACATCGGTTGTTTCCTAATGACCCAAGGACCTGAAAATGGCAAACTGAATGTGTATGTACACATACACATGATCAGACTTCCATTACTTTATCAGTCATGTTTGTGCAGACACTGTTATAGCTCATTAACCATGGTCAGTCCGTGTATTTGTCTCTGTGCGAGAGACTGGTCATGATGCCTTGTCTGGGTGATTAATAGCACTTTCTTCCCTGCACTAGGTTTTGATGTAAGTTTCCTATTGTCAGACATGACCTCAATTACCACGCCAGAGATCAGACATGCACAGCATGAAAGCCACTGCTGCTCTGCTCATGTTGAGAGCATTTATTACATCAACAAAATACATTTGATTTGAAAGTTATTTCAGCTTGAAGCAGTTTCTGTGAGGAAGTTCAGTTAATAGAAAATACTTGGACTTCTTACTAGCTGGAACTGGTTTATACAGAATTTTTTTTTCTTTTCCTATAAATGGCCTTAATGTTCTGAAGACTGACTATTGCCCAGTGGTGCACAGTTTTAAAGTCATTAGCTACCACATCGACCTACATGCTTTATTACACAATAAATTGTACTATTGTGCAAGTTTGAAAAGTAATTTTTTTTTAAAACCATTGTGGATTACTAGCTGTTCATTACATTGAGACGAGCAAGAGATTACTAAGGCTGTTAATCTCAGCCCTCTGAATCAATTTAAGGCCTCTGCTTGTGGCATTGTAAGAAATAAACCCATGTAAATGTGAAATATATCTTTTAAACTCCAAAAAAATGGGTTTGCAGATGCAGAATTTAGAAACAAACCTAAAAGATAAAGGCTGTTTTCTCGATCCTAGCCCTCGGGGACCACTGCTCTGCATGTTTTAGTTCTTTCCTACTCCAGCGCACCTGATTCAGATTAACTGAACTGCTTGTCAAGTTCTTTTCGAGCATGCTAATTAGCCCGTCATTTAAGGCAGGTGTTTTAAAATATGGACACCTCTAAAACATGCCGGGTCTCATTTATCAACCATATGTACACACAGAAGTGTGCTGAATGTGTTTGTACCAGCATTCCCATGCAAATTATGGCATTTATCAACTTGTATATGTGCAAAGAATAAATGTGTACGTGCAATATCCTTTCTATGTGTGTGCACAAAACCTAATGGTAAGACAGAGAAACCACATTATTTGTATTTTCTCAGATCACAGTGATCTTAGCATCTGTATTCTTTATTTAATTGACATATAAATGATTCAAGAAGTTAATGTTTAGAAAGAAAATAAACAGACATGTAGCCTAATTAATTTCTAAACTTACAAAAGACACATGTGACAGACAGGTGAGAACTGATCACCATTGATCTGATATCATGATATTTTAACCCCATGTTTTGATGTGAGCACCATCAAACTATTAGCTGATTGGATCAGATGGTTATTTCTGATTGGTTGTAGCTTCCTAGTCCTGCTGAGACAGTGTTGGGGATATAATTGTGACGTCACAATTGAAAGTTCAACTAAGACTAAGTTTGTTAGAGCCTGGATGTCTGTGGCCCTTCAGAGGCTTTATCTATTTTTCTGCTGCTTTAATGACTATTCTCTATCTTTCTTTAATTTTATCTTCATTTTTTTCTTCTTCTTTTTCCTTCTTTTTTTTTCTTCTCAAAGGACGACAACATATCAATTCATCTATAAAGTTGAATTGCTAATATTGTTTCTACCACCTTTGCAAGGGTATATGACATGCATTTTAAAAATATATATATTTTAATATTAAAAATAATAATAGTACCTGCACTGTATCAAATAATGGGTGAGCTGATTCATAGGGGAGCTTTTGTATTTTTTTTATAACATCCCTATGTAGAGAACAGCACAACTGCTACCTAAATGGATGGAGGTTTGGACACACTTTTCCAATAAAACCAATTCGAAAGTTTGTCCAAACTTTTGACTAGTAGTGTATGTAAAATGTAAATGTGTTTCAGTAAATGTAAATTTGCATCGTGAAAATGTAAAAGTGTTTTAATGGATGTAATATTGTTTTGCACTTCCTGGCCATTGTAATTTAGTGACTAAAAATGGAAAATTAGCTGATACCAAATCTTCTTGAAAACAACGTCAAAATAATGAGATACATTGGAGTTTTGTTAGTCTCCCAGCAGCAATTAAAATTGCTTAAAAAGCTGAAGGTGACATTGTAAAGCTTGATTAATTGTCAAACATCAGAACAAATTAAAATAATGAATAATGATAGAGATTTGTAGACACAAACAAACAGCGTCTGCAGTAAACAGCCAGCACTGCCACAGAGAATTAAAGTTTGTCCTACTTTTCATCCTTTCAAACTTTCTGTCTCAATTAAATCACAGTGATCTCCTTCCCCAAGCTCACTGCCCTCCCCCACCGAGTCAGGTGTCAGCTCTTCGCCGACCTCCGGTTTCTTGTTGCGTGCTGGTATGTGTTGTGGGTGTGATCACCCTGCTAGAAGCCAGGTAAAAATAGGTACCTTATTTATTCTATTAGGGTTTGTCATTGTAACAATGAAGAAGTAAACAAAGTTTGGCTTCAGGGAAAGATTAAGGAGTGCAGGTGGAGGGAGAAGACAGTCGTGAAGAAGAGTGGGAAAGACATGGAAAAAATTATTCACAACTAGCCATGACCTACGTGACCCTTAACACCCACATACACACCTCTGATAAGCACCAGCTGCCCTGTCAGGTTGCCAGCTGGGAATTACACACATTCTCTGTTGATTCCTGACAACGTGCCTCCTATTGTATTCTTCCTTCCCCTTGTCTTTAATCTTGTGCATAATCATGTTGTATTGGACACTTTTAAGCTGTGAAATCTCAGAGTATTTGTGAACATGTTGTGAATTTGTTGTGCAGTTAATGCAGGTAGATAAAATGTAGAATACAATACATTACTTAGATTGCAGCAAGTCTAATTACAGGTTTTAGGGACAAACACTGAATGGGATTTGCAGGGTAGAGTGTGAATGTAGAGAAAGACGATTAAAAGAGCAGCAGTTCATAGCAGCTGTTTTTTTAAGATTCTGCTTTAAACACTTTCTGACTCATTTAACCATCATTTTCATGCTCGAAAAGCTACAGAAACAACTGCCAGAAGTAATGCACTACATGTTGGTCACTTTGATTTGATTCGAAAGTTCTGTTTTTTTGGGTTTTTTTTTTTTGGCTTTGGCACAAGAATTTGCCATCCTTGTAATTTCTCAGATCTAGTCTGATTGGGGGAACATATACAGCAGTATTTGCTATGTTGCTTTTATAACAGTCCAGATGTGTGGAGATTAAACCTCATTTTCAACTCAGCTGCACTTTTATGCTCAGTGTGGTGTATTTCCCTATGTCTTGTTTTTCTCTTCAAGTGTAGAACTGAAGCTAAGCCTGAAATAAGAGTCAGAAAATGTCATCCAGAAAGCCTGTAGCCGCTGGCTATAAAGTCTGCTATAAATATCCTTCATGTCCGGGTCCAAATGTAGGTGTCCACATGCTAGCTACATCTGTCCACTTTTATTTTCAAATATTTTCATGCTTGTAAATTAGGTGGAAGCTAAAATTCTAATAAACTTTCTGTCAAACATTAGTGCTATTTGTCTTCAACATGGCTGCCTGCCACAATTCTTTAATTTATGAAATAGCCTTTTTTCTGAAGAGTAAAACATTTCTTTCTCGTTTTACAGTAATGCTGGTAACTTAAGCACTAAACTTAAAATATAAGTGAAACCCAATCCCAATAATTTGTAATCTGATAATCTTTTTTAAAAATGGTTCTTTTTTCAAAATATAGAATATCATCATTTTGAAATGTGATATATATGACACAGTAAAATGTGTCTGTGGCATGTTTCCCTGCAGGATTTGAGTTGGCTTCAGGCTTGGCTTTCCTTTCTCATAGCTTGGTGGGTGACAGGTCTTGACTGCAGGCTAGTTGAGCCACTAGACACTTGCTTCAAAGCATAGCTACTGTAATATGTGCAGCATGTGGTTTGGGATTGTCCTGCTGAAAGACTGCAAGCAAGGTCTTCCCTGAAATAAATTTGGTATAGATGGCAGCATACTATGCCCCAAAACCAGTTTATATTAATCAGCATTAATAATACATCAACAGCTGTACATAGCCACATTTTATTAAACCCCACCCCCCACCACCACCCTCAGTTACAGATGTTGTTGAACTGGGTGCTGATATCAAACAGATGCTCCCTATTCCACATTAGGCTGGAATCTGCCATGCCCACTAGTTTAAAAAAGAATTTCAAATTGTTATTCATCACACTGCAGACACATTTCCACACTGCCTCAGTCCATCTCGAATGGGCAAAGTCCCTAAGAAAGAAAATCACATATAATTTCAGATTTTGCCCCTTTGCATTTGGAGATATCAATGGTATTGCAGAACCCTTGATAAAAAAGTCTTTGAATATGTGGATTAATGGCACACTATGTGCTATGAATTGAAATGAATGCTGAAATATATCAAAGGCTCTGCAACTTTTTGTACTCAGCTTTTGATTTACTTTTCCCACAGTGTCGCACCTTTTTGGTAAGTGAGAAGTATTTCATCCATCAGTCCAGCATTAGGGATTTCAGACATTTTGCAAATATTTTGGCCACATGTAATTCTAGGACACTTGAAAAAACATGATTTTTTTTCATTGCTTTTTTGAGTTTTTTTTTATCCTATTTCTAAATAACTGAAGACAACTTTTTTCTCTACATGTATATAATTATTTTAACCTAAAGGAAAGCATTAAAAAGAAAATTTAGGAAATCCTCAACTATATATAAAAAAGCTTAAAACGTGATCAAAACTGCAAACAAATATAATCAGATTTGGAAACAATGGATTCTATTCCCGTCAAAAAATGTTGTAATAAAATGTATATCTCTCATTTTACGTAGCTGTTTTTCTTCAAATCTTCCTTTATAGTTCAGTTGAATGAATTGTTTCATTTTTTTAATAATGAAAAGAGGGCAAGAATTGCAGAGTGGCTGGTGAGAGGAGTTGGGTTTTGGTTGGAGTCATTAGATAAAAAGGAAAAAAAAATGACAGGAGAGCTAGATGAACGAAACTCAGGCTTCCCAGCAAGGGAGGCACAGAAGATTGCTGAGACCCGCAGGAAGAGGTGAGACGAGGAGATTATAAATAGCAGAGAATGGGTATGACAAGGAGGAGGACAAACAGCGAAGGTGCAGTGGAGAAGAGGTGAACACTGGAGGAGCTGTGATATGTGGCAGCAGAGGAGATCCAAGGAGGTGTGGGAGGAGGTGTTGGAGGATATGTCATCTCCTCTGCAGAGGAGGCAGGGTGATAAATGTACTCTGCTTGTTCAGTCACCAGACAATTACAGATAGACATGGAGTAGATGTCTGCTAACTCAAAAATGGCCTTTATTGAAAGTGCTTGTTTGCTCACATGCAGAAATCTCTCTTGCCCGAATGGAGAAAAAAAATCTTTCCCATTCGCATTTTTTATGTATGCATCTAAGTACACAAGTGTGTGTGTGTTTGAGGTCTGCTGCAGATGGATAAGAAAGACTCTCATTCAAGGCGTCAGGTGTAACGAAGGGGAACCACTCCAACAGCTGAAGTCTGAGTTGAAGATGAGAAACAGATTGTCCACTGGCTCTGGAATGAAACTAGCTGATCTCAGCCTTGTCAGCACATTGGCAGATTTCTTCCTCTCATCACAAAATACTTTTTATGCACCAAGATTACACAAATCACATTAGCGTGAAAATAAAGACAAAGAGGCATTTCTGGTACCAAGACATTAGGAATCAGATTTTATGTACTTTTGCAGATGAGATGTAGTTATGTAGTATAGAAAGGCTGCATCCTAAGGTTTCTACCTCTGGTAAAGACAAAACGTTTATTTCAGTGTTCAGCCGGACAATATACAAACTTCCCTTAGCCACTTCCGTTCTCTGAGTCTAACTCTGATCTCTTTGTTTCCTCACTCAGGACTTTTTACTTACTTACTTTCTGTGCTTTGAAGACCAGCCTGACGTCTGTTTTTCTTGTCTCTGTCATTTAAGCTGACCTAGCTTCCTAACATATTGACACATACACAAAGGCACACATTATGCATCGTGGCAGGAGGAGCAGCGCTTCTTAGCTGAGCAAAGCCAATAAATTGGGTTTAGTTTTCCTGATGCAGCACAGCTCTAATGATTTTCAGTCAGTGTGTAGGAGTCCAGAATGCTATAAAACCAGCCCGAAACTAATCATGTCTCTTTCTAGAGTGAACTTTTTATTATAGAATATAAAAATAGAATGATACAACCGTCTGATATGCAGTATAATAAACTTGACTTTTTAGAGTAAGCTGATATGAGGATAATATCAAAGAAGTATTGTTTTTAACAAAACAGATTAGAGTTCAAAATATTTTGGGTAACACAACATCCATATTTAATTAAATCAGGCTTCTATGTTGTAGGTAAATGCTTACCCTTTCTAACAAACTAAGCCTTTTAAAAATCAATTGGAATGTAATGGAGTCATGGCTCTCTTAGTCTGAGTACCAACATGCCTAAAAATAAACACACAGTCCAGGAATAATGTTTGTTTTCCTCTACTTTTGGCTGCTGTAGTGTTTTATTTACATCCCACTCAAGTTATATACTGATAAATGACCCATTATTATCCCATTGATACAGCTCATTAACATTTCAATGTTTAAACAAAAGAAAGTGTATGTGCTCAGAACATGCATTTAATTATGTTCCCTGTTAAGCTGTAAGAAATAAACCTTTTTTCAAGCTCAAAGTTGATGCTGCAGATACTTTGTTTCCTTTGACTCTCATACGACTGGCTTGCATTCACAGGTATGGCTTGCTAATGGCAACACCTCAGTGTTAAACCACTTCATCCATCATCTTTGCCAAAAGGTACATTTTAATGCCTTTTCGGTTTAATTTAAGAATTTACTTTCCATCATCAAGATTTAGGAGGACGTTGCACATATGCTGATCTGGTTGGGATGGCAATGGGATCCACGCTCCCCGATAATGTGACAGCAAGCTCACACTTTAAATCTTGATCCCCATATAAGTATTATTAGTAAATGTGATGTTCTTGTTCTGCATACACTCTGAAGGGAGGTGGGTTTTTACAATAAAGGTCATGAACACACTATTCAGTCCCTGATTGCAAACTCCCCAAATCCAATGTCCATATATTCAGCAACCCAAATACAACCATGGATAATTAGTTCCAATCAAAAATGCAGTCAACCTGAACAGACCCTAACAGAGTGCACAAACACATGTACCAGCAGGATGCACTATCAATTAATTAACAGCTGGGGTGAGTAATAATGCTCTTAGAGCCAGATTGAAGTCAGAGAAACTACAATAATTTATTCATATTCTTCAAAGAAAAAATTATCCTGCACTGGCAGTCAAAGTTATTAGAGATGAAAGCATAGAGGCTAGCACACAGGCTTTGTCCCATTAGGGCGTTGGCTTATAAACAGACCTGAAACAGACAACAATACACTGAAACTGTACCTAATCTAGTTACACATTTGCTGTAAAATTCGAACCCACCTCTGACCCATCTTTCATCTGTAATACATTATAAATTTATATTTCATTTGGTTCTAAATACAGAAAAACACAAAGCTTTCAATGAGCATATAATGATTTATTGTTTAAGAGCATCACCTTGTAACAAACTGTTCATTGGGAAAACTCGTTATCTCTTCTGTAAAATGATAAGACTGCTTATTTGTAGTACACTGCTTTTGCAAGTTTGTATTATTGATCAGAAAAGATTGATGGCGCTAAGAATATGATATTTGTACATAAGTCATAAAACTGTGTTATCTATCTTTTAATAACATATAACCAAAAAAAACCTCCCCAAACAAAGAAGTGAATAGCTATTCACACAGTGCTTTTACATTTGCATGCTTATGGTTGTTATTGTCTGCAGGTTGTTTGCCTATCCTGATATCACATGATATGTTGTGGCCTTATAAATAAATGGTGGGGAGATCCCACCTTAGGAAATAGTCGCCAGACAGGGATGGCCTCAGACCAGATGACTTTTATTGAATCTTGATTTGAACTGGACAATGATAGGTGCAACTGTATTTTTACTTTAGTCTGTTCTCTAGTTTCTGGTCATCTTTGCTTTTGAGTTTTCTATTTTGTTTCCTATCTAACTTTATACTGTTTGGTTAAATTTTTGCGCCGTCATAACTGCAAATAAAATGCAAATTAAGGATAAGAACATCTTCCATATCCAGCCCTAATATGTTTCAGAAATGTACTCAAGTAGTTTTCTCTAATTAATAGTGTTCAGAAATGTCAAACTTTTTCAATAGATAATATTATGTCCAAAGTGCCCTTTTGTTCCATTTATAGCTTATAAGAAAATCCCCTATTTATGTATTCTAATTTCCCAGTCTAGCCTGGAGGTAGTCTATCATTTTTATGAGTCCACCAACCATCAAATCATTCAGAGAGACTGGAAGCCGGATATTTCTTCATATTTCAATGAAATCCTTCATTAAGATTGTGAAATGAGCATAATTCAGAAGTGAGATTCATACTGGAAACGTGCAGATTGACACGGTCATAGAGACAAAAGCAAAGGAACCATTTGCTGCTTTAAACCTACTATCTGAGAGACAGCTGTAAGTTATTCCCCCGTTCAGCAAAAACAGCCATTGTAGATAAGTTTATTTCACCCAAAATGGAAGCCTTGAGGATATCATAAGGAATGAGCTGTCCGTATGAGTCAGCTTAGTGTTGACTCATAACTTGAGGGGTTTACAGTTAAGCGACAAGGTGGATGGAGCTTGTTTTTTGCGCAAAGAATCCTTTAAAGGTTCCATATTATGCAACGTTAACTTTTGAGCTTACCTTCTCTTAGTGTTAATTGTACCATAAACTATCCCGGAAGTATTTTCATTTTTCATACATGCTTTCTTGTAGTTTTATTGCTTTAAAAAGAAGAGTGCAGCTTAAGCAGAGCAAACAGCTGACTCCACCGCTCCGACATGGCACAGTGAAGACTCCACCCACCCCTACCTGAAAACTTTAGAGTGCCATCTCCCCCAGGAAGTGTGCATGTAGCTGTTCCTATGCTCTCGTCAACAGACATACCCCCTACATGCCAACTACACACGCCGCCTCTCTGGTTGCTCTGTGCGGGTGGAGTAGGAGACTAAGACCAAAAAGAATAAATGCAGACCCAGGTTTTCACAGTTTCAGGTAACAACCTGCAATAAGAAATGAGTGGTATGGCAAAACTATAGTTTGGTGCATGTTGCAAAATGTATAATATTATCATATATGTGCATAGGATAGACTGTGGAACAGCAAAATATAGCTAAATATAGGACCTTTAAACAACAAGCGTATAATAAGTGCTGGCACTATCTCTAAATAAAAGTAATGAACTCAGCCACACAACCATTGTTTCTTGCTGATAAAGCATTATGAGGAAATGTTTGAGGGCAGCCATCAGCAGCTGGATTGTTATCTCTAAAATTATCCATTGGGCAAAAGACAGGCACTCCCATAACTGTATTTACTGTATGCTCAGTAAATAAGTTTTGATCCATGATGCATTGCAGCCTTTCCATAGTTGTACTGTACTTCGAATCATGTCCTACATGATCTGTTCCACTTTGGCCACTGAAAAACCCACTCTGCTCCACAGAAATTTAATTCTGCTGTTAGCCAGTCAAGGTCATCCCACAGATGAAATTTAAACATTTTTTTCTCCTTGGTGGGAATGCGTGGAGATGGAGATGGAAGCAGAGAGGGTTAGCCAGCTTGGTATCATCACTCTGTCCCTCTTTTTCATCACTTAACCTCCCTCTCCTCCACCTACTTGTTGTGTTCTTGGCAGAAAAAAAGAGCATTCAGAGTTGTTTGGCTTACATGGAGAGGTCCTTATATTTAGTCTTTTTGATCTCTTTTTTGTGTGTTCGTGTAATTTTTCTAATACTTTTTTTCGCTTGGGGTTTATGTAATAGATGGTTTTCAATGAGCATTCATCACATCCCAGCATTTCCTCTAGTGTTCTCTGAGATTATTTCTATTTTATTTTGGGGCAGCTGTAGCTCTGGGAGAAGAGCAGTCGTCTGCCAGTCGCAAGATTGGTGATTTGATCCCAGCTTCGCCAGAATACATGTCAGATTGTTCTCGGGCGGTATACTGAAACCCACATTGTTTCCAATGTCTCATCAGTGTGTGTCAATGGCAGTTTGCACTTTGTAGATAACTCCTAAAGTGAGCAGGAGTGTAAAAGTTGAATATAAGTACTGTAGGAGACCGTTTTTCCTGTCAAGGACGAGGACACTGGTTTCTTTAGATTGAGAAGAATATAAATTTAATAA
>JBAMHX010000009.1:8174790-8187118 GCA_037177515.1 Pseudomugil tenellus | reverse complement strand
GATGGATGGATGGATGGATGGATGGATGGATGGATGGATGGATGGATGGATGGATGGATGGATGGATGGATGGATATGTACTTTATGAATCCAATGAGGCCATTTGTATTGTCAGAGCACTTATCAAAGTAACATAACTTAAGAATAAACAGCATATAAACAAGAAAAAACAATAAATTAATGTCAATCTAATTATTCTATTAATCTATCAAACAGTGAGGAAATCTGGTCATGCACATGGAAGGTTTACTCTACAGAGTTATTGTACACAGGAGATATTTTCAAACCTTTCTTTATGACAGCAGAGCAGCAGCGGCAGCCTGTCCCTTCCCTGTCCCTCCAGTACATTACGTAGTAGCTAAGAATAAATGTCCGTGATGGAGACATGCTTGTTTAGATATCCTTCTAGGTATCCGCTGATGTGCCAGTGGTGTTCCACAGTAGTTTAACAGTTGCTAAGAAATCATTTAAAACATCAAAGTTGTCCAAAAAATTGAGATATTTAATGCTATGCAGCTCTAAAAAAAAATGGGGGGAAAAAAAGCTGCATTTGTTTCTGGTGAAGCATTGAGCTGAAAATATACTTGCTGACATTCAAGGAGGGACGTCAGTAGAAGATCATGAGCTGCCTCCATCAAACTCTCCCCATGTGTTTGAGCTGCATCTGGAGGCTGTCCTGTGGAAGATTTGTGAGGGAAAAAAACACTAGTTAAGAGTAAAGTTACGGGAGACTGATGTGTGTAAAAGCAAAAAAGAGGAGAAAATGCTACAGTCTATGGGAAAACTGGAGGTTTATCCAGTTTTCTGGCTCATAAACAGAGGCTACAGCTCCTCAATGCAGCTAAACATGGCTTGAATCCCATTCTAGGGCTCGTTCTCTGACACCGTTTTAGCCTTAAAAATCTTTCCACTTAAAAAAAAAAAAAAAATCTTACAATATGTATTTCTTTTGAAACGTTCAAATTATATACTCCTCCCTGATGATTAGATACATTCCCATTAACAAAATTAGGTCACGTGAAACTGATTTTAGGGGTAAAACACAGAATTTTAGAACATATAAAACAGAATCTGGAAAATATGATAATGGATTTATAAGGAGCCTTATATGTAAACAAGTTTATCTGCTTTTAAGGGCTTTGCATCTAAATGCATGTAAATAGGAAACGTTTGGGTTTGAAACAACTTAAGAAATTGATCGTTACGAAACATTTTTATTTGTTTGTATTTGTTTAGATGTCGAATCAAATATTTTGCTTCAACTAGCTGCTTTTTGCCACCATAGTAAGTCTTTGAAGTACAATACATGCAAAATGCCTAGATAAATTCAACAAAAGTTATTAGCCCAATTTTAGTAATTAGGAACTCCATGTAAAAAAAAAAAAATAGTTACCACATCACTGGTTCTGTGCCACCAATTAGAACATGTCTGAATATAATTTTAAAGCGTACTTAAACATAATAATATCATGTAGTGCAGCAAAGTGTGTCAAAAGTGCATTAACAACAGTATTAAGTATTTAAATCTATTACCCAGGCGGTCACTGTTTTTAAGCTGTGACCATAAATTGTCCCACTGATTGAGGAAGTTTCACTACAGACTAATACATTTTATATGCAGCAGTTTTACATGAAAACTCAAACAGCTGTTTTGTAACTTTTTGCATTTCTTAAGTATTTTTGCATTATAAAAATATATATAATTGTTCCTTTTTTAAAGCTTAAACAGCATGGCATGGCAATGTTTTTCATTACAAATATCAATGGGTTTGCATGAACATGTCACAAATGTGGTATTGCCTTTAACTGTGGAGGCGCTGGATGGTGATTTTTACACTACAGATTATCCAGGAAGCTGAAGTACTATTGTTCAGTATTCTGCTTTAAATGTGGCAGCAAACATGTCTCCTACATATTTTTTTGTGAGTTGGGACAGACTTGCCATGTGGCGTGCACAACACTTTTCACAGTTTCCCAGTTGAGCCCATATACGGCATTTATTGGTCTGGTCTACAAAAGTCTGGGCCGGCCAGCTCAGATTTTAAAACCTGTTCCTTTTTTACTGTGGCCCCTGCACCTGAAGAAATCCTTACTTGTTTTAAAACTCTTTTCCTGACAACTGACCCTTGATACATATTGATCTGAGGCTATTTGTTGTTTTCCTAACTGACATATGGTATATAAAAATAACATGAGTGCACAAGGAATGAACTATTTAAAAAAAAAACAGATGATTTAAAAAATAGCCTGAAGTGTCGTATTAGACTCATTTATCACCTGATCCCTCCATAACACCATCCATTTAGATTTTTCTCCATTTGTTTTATGTCGCCTTCCTCCCTCTTTCTTTTGATCTTTGATTTGCACTGCAGGCCGGTCGGGCAACTCTGACAGAGTGCAGAAGATATGGAAGGATATGGTGATTTTTAGATTTAATACCGTCAAGGCGGATATATCTCCTTTCTGAAGCTTGATTTTGCACAGAGTCTCTGATGTAATGTCTTCTATTAAGTTTGAAATTAATTTATATGCTAATCAAAAAATCAATCTTCCAACTTTCTGACAGACCATCTGTTAGATTACATTTTAACAGTTTAATACAGCAACTGCAAACCTCCAGATATTTGATTCTACAAAATCTCAGGTCAGGAAACAACAAAATGCTCCTTCAAGTGATGTCATATGATAAAGTCCATAGCAACTGTATTCTGTTACTGCACACTTAATTATTTTTTTCTTTTTTTTTTTTTTTTTTGCTTTACATTAATTAACTTTGCTTGTCTTGTTAGGTTAACCTTTAATTTCTTCTTTCACTGCAGTTTAATGCATCTGACATATATGATATATGCATTATATAGAACTCTGGTGCTATTTTCAACTCCATGAGAAATCAGAATTCAAGGCAAAGCAAATTTATTTGTATAAGACAATTGAACAACAGGCTGATTCTGGTCTTTACAGAAACATTAAAACACGAGAATGATTCCAAATTAAAACAAGAATGAAATTAAAAGGAAAACGACAACTAAAAATGATTAAAATCATGATCAATTCCAGATTAGGAAAACATAAAAACTTAAGATAATGTAAAATAAAATCTCTTGAAAAGCAGTAAACAGGAGGGTTTTTAAACTGGATTTAAAAAACCTGAGTGTTTCCGCTGATCTGAGGTTTTCTGAGAGTTTGTTCCAGACATGTGGAGCATAGAAGCTGAATGCAGCTTCTCCATGTCTCCTTCTGACTCTGGGAACTGATAAAAGACCAGATCCAGATGACCTGAGGGGTTTTCTAGGTTCGTACTGGGTCAAGAGGTCTCTGATGTATTTTGGACCTAAACCATTTATAGCTTTATAAACCAGTAACAGAATTTTAAAGTATATCCTCTTGACAGACAGGCAGTCAGGTTCCATTCTGGTACCTCGTCTGTTTAACATCCATACGCTTCCACTTGCCCAAGTCATACAGAATAACAAAATTAGTTACCATAGCTACGCAGATGACACACGTTTATATTACAGGAGATCGAAGTCCTGTTCAGGATCTTGATAAATACATTGAGGACATTAATGACTGGATGTGTTTATACTTTCTTGAGCTAAACAAAAACAAATCTGAAGTGATTGTTTTTGGAGACAAAGAGAAACAATTAGAGGTCATCACAGAGCTTCACGCTATGCACCTAAAAACCACCAATCAGACCAGAAATCTGGGTGTAGTGATGGACTCAGACCTAAATTTTGAAGAACACACGAGAATAACAATTAACCTACTTTCACCTTAAGAATATATCAAGAAAGATTATACAATGTATTTCTTGTTTTTATTTTAAATCATGCTTGTGTTTCATTTTTCTGTAAAGCACTTTGATTCACCCTCTTGTTGAATCATGCTATACAAATGAATTTACCTTGCCTAAGACTGCATTCCCCCTCCTGTCTTATTCACTCTGACTTCATTGATGAAACTGTTATTGGGAGGAGTCGACTTGATATGAACAGCAGCACTGTTATTTGCGTCCAACCAAGTTTTAGTTAAAAACAAACAATTAAGGCTGTGCTTACAAATAAAATCATTAATTACATTTTTAGCGTCTAAAAACCAAACATTTACTAAGTGTTTGCACTTTGTTTGTGGGCTCGCTCTGGCTCACAGCGTACACTAACTTATCTTAGAAACCTCTTAGATTTCTCCTGTTACCTAAAAGTACAAAAAATTGGAAACATCTAATTAACAGTATTCCAGTTTTCCTGGGAAAAATCACAACTGTTGTTTTCCACACAGCCCGGACTCTACCCTTCAGGTAGCTCACTATATTTAGCTGTTCAGTTAAATCCTGTTTCAGGACTCAGATTGTTGCTTGGACACATGATTTTACCCTGTATGTAGATCAATGTTTCTCACAGTTGGGTAATCAGTCACAGCTTTCAGAATTATCTCCTGCATGTAGTTGATCATATCTTGAAAAGCAGTGGACTTTCACTGTAGGGGTGTCATGATAACCCCATCCACCTTTTGAAATAATGATTATTTAAACATTTATTTAAAAACATGTTTTTCTGCCTAGTAATATCTGCACAAGCCTGTCTTGGGCCATGTCTGAAAGCATTTACATGTTCACAATAGAATTTATTTAGTGAAAAAAATGAGGTCTTACTCTACAACAAATCTGCAGACTTACATGGTGGTTTAACACTTAAATCAAGTCATGAAGTCATGCGACTCCATATCAGATGTTCAGCTTGTCTGCTGGCCTGGTACTCAGCTCAGTCAGCTACAGTAGTTTCCATGTCTGAGGCTAAAAGTGGTGTGAACCACATGTTAGGAAGGTATAGACTACTTAGAAAATGTTAGGGATGTACATCTTCCAGATGAAATCAATGCAACATTTTGTGAGAGGGATATCAGAAATGTATGACAATGTTATAACTATTATTATAACATTATTATTATTATACCACATGACAAAATGTGAAACGTGATGAAAAGCTTTTTGTTTAACTTCAAGTTTTATAAAAAGCAAAAGTTTTACATCAGTTTTAGCTTTGCATTTACATCCACTGCACACATTTCTCTTAACTTTCATTTGAAGTAATTAAAATCAACGTGTGCAGCAGAACATGTGTAAATAAATAAGATGTTTGCTACTAAAACTAATTATTCATTTGTTCAGAGCGGGAGATCAAATCTAAACCGTGCCATGTCTTCGCTGTGTGTTGCTAATTACTTTTCTCTTTTTTATGACCCTCTGCATTAAACTGAGTGAACATATTCAAGTGTGAATGTGTTGGCAGCGGATCACTTTGGGATGCAGCTACAGTTTCCTCATTTGCTGATGAGTTGTGACAAATCGTTTCTCACCACATAGGAAGCATATCTTGCAACTTTTCTTATTGTTCTAACAGCATGAGGTGTGAGCTCACCTGACTACTTTAAATGATCAGGTAAAAAACTGAGACAAGTTGAAAATTATATTAAAGAGATAACTTTGCTCAAACTAGCATAAAATCATGTGCCCCCACTTTTACTTATCAGCACTCTGGATGGTAGCTAATTCAGACGGCATAAAGGAGCAAAATATCTGGAATAACGTATCTTAGCAAACTCACGGTTCTGCGCTGACGGTTTATTTAAGGTGCATACATAATTCTGTTTGTCTGTAACCACACATAGGCATGCAGAAAAAAAGACATCCTAAGACCTCCCAGCAGGATGCAGCAAGCACCATGCTAAAATCTCTTTACTGGTTACATTTCATCATCATTTCTTTGTTCCTGCAGCTGTTCCAGCATTTCCATCGAGATGATGCACTGCCTTGCAGTAACTCCCACCCATATTTCTTTTTCATCAATGCAAACACATCTCCAACTGAGCCCCCCAACTCCATTTCATGGGGTTAAATATCAGTGATTAGGATATAGAGCACTTACTCTTTCATGGGCCTTTCAATTAAACGACTAAATAAAACCAGCAACATTAAATCCTAACTACACAGAGGCATTGACAAGACAAGAAAAAAAGACTTACTCATGCACACAGACTGGCAAATTAACCATCACTCCCAAATGTAAATGGAGGCAGCAATTAATTTGTTGATGAAAAAGCATTCATCTTTAATTATTTCTTGTTTGGTTGGATGTGTCAGCCCCTTCTTGCCAAATGCTGTTCAGCATCTGCATTTGGAGGAAATCAACTTTATCTGAATTGATTCTGAGTTGAAACCAGAAGCTCCCAGCTTTTTACAGAACTATGTCACCATGACACACACAGCCACACACACAACGAAGTATGGCCCTGTATAGTAAGCAGTGTGGTGCAACTCAATTGCCCCCTACAGGCTAAAAGTAAAAATACATCTATAAGATGAAGGTGTGGGAGTGTATGTAAGGTTACAGATCGCTAAGGGGGGGCAGCAAAATAATTTTCCATGGATTTATGAATATATTAAATACTGTAGCGACCTCAGACCTTCCCATCCTCTTCCTTCCTCATTTTATTAGCTTAAAAAGCATTATCAGTCCTTATCTATAGAAAAGGGCTTGTGACTTTCCAGGGCTTTTTATTTTCTAAGCAGCACATCTTTAGTTTGGCCAATTGCAAAATACATGACTATTGCACTAATAAGTACAGAAAGGACTGAAACGGGATACAGTTCAGGTCTTTGAGCTTCTGTCAAAGACTCTGACAATTAAATTAAACTCTTTATAAGTTGGCTTTGAAATGTCCAGGATGCATTATGTCCCTTTACACACGCAGTGCAGTAGTGTGTTTTCCTTCAGGGTGCATTTGTGTGCAGTCTGCAGAGAGAATGGAAGAGCAGTGCAGGTGCTAGGATTTATTCAATAATCATATGTTAGCATTAGCGGAGGAGGAGATTTGTGAACCACTTCTTAGAAGTTCCCTTCCCACTGTGTGCATCCTGCAACAAGGCTTGACAACAATTCCACTGAGTTCTTCCTGCTGTGCTGAACAGTGAGCCATCAAATTAGATAATAGTCTTCAGTGAAGGAGAATTCAAGCAATGAGAATCAAATAGTCAAATCTAAATTTAAGTTTATTACATAAGTGATTGCATAGAGAGATAATGTTTCTCATTGTTACAAACAACTCTACAGAGTCTTGGAAAAGGTTACAAAAGGTTATATATTCAGCCAGACATACCCATGTTACATCGAGCCTGATGATCCCAGAGGAGTGTTGCAGTTCAATGTCTTATGAATCTGCTGCTGACAGACTGACAATGGGTCTTCACCACATGTTGTGTAGGAGAAAGCAGAGTCTTGCAAAGACGATGTGATGCAAGGCTTTCCTCTCTGAGGAATACCTACAGCATCACATGAAATAAAACGCTCAAGTGCAGATGTCATTTCACCGGAATCCACGTTTTAGTAGAGGGGTCACCCCCCCCCCCCCCCCCATGACAACAGCTGCTTTTTTAAGTCTTTATTTTTGTATTAAAAGTACAAATGCCTTCAAAGGTTCTGTTGGGATGGTAATAGCAACTCTTGCTAATTGCTGTATTGCATGTGAAAGAAATTCTGTTAAACATTTTGTTTAAAGCTGCTTAATTGTTTTTTTCTAACCAAAACAGGTATGTTATTTATAATATATTTTATATAAGATATACTGCACTTACATTCTACAAATGTAAAAATCATCGTTTTTCTATGGGAGGGGTCGTGAAAATCTCTCAGTAAAGATTAAGAAGACCTTCTGGCTTCTTGTGTATGTCGTTCCACATGACTTGTGACCATCTAAAATGTTTTCTACCCCAACCCCGCATGTTTTCAATCTCTTTTTGATAAAAGAAAATCCCTGTACTGAATTCCAATAAGCTGCCTGGCCTTGGACAGAATGCTCATTTCTGAACAATCTAAGATGTACAGTATGTGTGTATAAGGAGGTGTCTTGTTAAGCATGATTGCCAGTTACTTTTTTCATTAAGTTTGAAGTTTGTCATTGACTCAGACATGTGTATTGTAGCTGTGCATTCATTCTTTGGCAGCGATCGGCTTAATCAAAAGAGAGACAAAGCTTCTGCTGGCAGCTGTTGGAACAGAAAGCTGAATTTTCTTTTTTAAGACTTTCAGAGACCCAAGCCCTCAGAAAAAAATTTCAGGGTAATCTTAGAGGACAATTTGATGTAACATATGAGACAGAGTTTTTGTTCTTAATCATGATCCCGAGCATTGTTTTCTTTTATTTCTTTATTTTTTTTACATACAGCTACACTGGAAGTGACAAACCAATGTCACACTATGACAAATACATGTTTATTTTCTTTTTTTTTTCAGCAGAAGGACAAACTTATGTTTAATTTAACCATATAACATCAAAGTTTCGTAATTCTGATTTAGAGACAAACATTGAAACAAAGGAATAAATTGTGACATTTAAATATGATACTGCAAAATATTGCATTTGAAAGCAAACAGATTTGTTGTAAAGCCCCATTCACTCTAAAGTTAACATTGTTTTCCGCCAATAACGGACACCTTTTATTACCTGTGCAGTGCAATGATCCTAAATCTGCTGCAAATTTTTCCCCATTTACTATGAAAGCAGGAACATTATTCAGACTTCCTTGACATACGGAAGTTTATCTTAAGATGTTTGCTGCATTTTATTCTACTCATTGTGCTGCTTTGGTGATTTTGAGGTACATACTATAACTTTAAACCCTAAAACTAAAATAATGCAAGTCATGATCTTTGAATTTAAGCTGGTACTTTTTCAGTTGTAATCACAGATGTTAAGTATTAGAGTAAAGAATTGAAAAATTCTCAGCAGTGAAAGATTCCCAGAATAAAGCTGCAAATACACTGATGCGAAGAGCAGCTGCCCACAGGAACATAATCTATATCAGCACACTGATGCTCGACAGCAGAACTCTGACTGTTTGATATTTCTCCAGGTTTCTGTGTAACATCAACAACCCTGGCATACATATTTAATGTATTCCTTCGTGCCACTAGAATTGTGATGAGCATTTTAGGTCCACAAGGTTCAGTTCCACTTTAAAAATCAAACCTGTCCATGTCTTCACAGTCTGAGCAACTTTAACACACATAGACCACACTGGAATAAACACAACATGGTCACGTCCTTAGAAATGGGAAAGTACAACATCACAAATGTCACAGTGGATAATTGTATCTTTTATTTGTTTACTGTTTAGGAAACTGACAGCAATTACATTAGCAATAACTATGTATGTCTAAGTAATGGGGACTTAACCCACAAACAAATGCTGGTTCTCAGGAATATGTGATGTTATAAATCAATTCTTTACATGAATATTTATTCGGAGTAGATACAGAACAGCACACAGAGCATGGTAAACATACATGCTTCATGTCTGTGGGTGTTGCAGAAACTAACAGTCTTTTTGCTCATTTCCTGACCTTGAAATTTGCTTAGTGCATACGTGTGATATTTTGTTGCCCACTGCAAAATGCTCAGCGGTACACGTGGGAGTTTATTCAGATACAGCACTGTCAAGCCAAATTTTTCACTGACAATACACATTTTAGGGCTTAAAGTGGCTTTTTTTGTGGCCACTTTGTTGGTTTATAACAAAGTAAAATTTCAACACCGCCTTCAAAATCTGGCACGAAGCTCCTTTTATGTTTTTTTTCGTCTTTGTTTTTCTGCAAGACACATTTGTAGGGCCTTCATGCATGGTACATGTCTTTTTACTTTTTATCACAAACAGGATATAATGACATCAGAAAACTGCAAAATAACTGAGCTTAACTAACTATTCACTCATTTATGAAGCTTGCCTACGCAAACTTGCCTATGCAAACTGTAAAAACATGTATTCTAATGGATTTAATGTACTAATGTAAGTTATTTGTAACACGGACATGATCCTGACAAACCCGGCAGCGCAACGGCTTTCCTCTTGTTTGTTACACCGCTGCTATGACTCCAAAACAAGATCGCCTTCTGTGTCTCTACCTCACTAACAAACACATTGGATCTCTGAAATGCTGCTCTCACACGCTGTCTCAGTTGCCTCTATTCCCCATACAATGCCACAGACATGCGTTGATTCATATGCTGATATATTTATGAGCTGCTTTGCATTGACCGTTTATGGTAGAAAGTGGGTGTGTAGGGGCGGGAACGTGACCCAAAATCAACCTTTTCAGCAAGGTTGTGATTTATAAAAGGAAATTGCATGTACCTGTGCGTAAGCAATGTTTTTTAAATCAGGCTTTTACTTTGGCGTACCAACTAGTTGTTTTTTTTTTTTTTTTTCACTAAGCAGAATTCTAGTAGAAATTTTACGCAAAGTTTTATAAATGAGGCCCCTGAGCTGGCCGGTCCAGACTTTTATAGACCAGATCAATAAATGCCGTATATGGGCAAAAAAAAAAAAAAAAAAAACTGAGGAAACTGTTGTGCACTGGGAAATGCACAGAACACCCGAGGGCAAGTCTGTCCTAACTCATAAGGAAATATGTAGACATGTTTGCTGCCACATTCAAAGCATCAGAATACTGAACAACGGTACTTCAGCTTCCTAGATAATCTGTAGTGTAAAAATCACCATCCACCAGTGTTCTTTATGGAAAAGTTATGACAGCTGTCAACATTTATGTTCCAAATTTACCAATTTACCAATAAAGCATGAGTTTATTTGTATACCACATTTAATGTGTAAGACAATTCAACATACTTTCCATAAAACCATAAGTAAGTACACTTTTTGGCTGTCTGCATACATGCTACGTTGTTGCATACACACATAGCGGTCCTGTTGGGATATGACCACTATGGGTACCACTTTCTACTTCTGCTTCAGTGTGTGACTTGATGTACAGGATCAAAAATCACACTATCTGAAAGGAATTTTTATTGAATAAAGTTGTGTTATATCTAAGCATCCAGATGGTCAGAGTGAAAATGTGAATTCTGAGGAGCAGCTAGTGGAAGGGAGCTGCCCTGTTCTCTGTTACATCAGATGCCCGTTTCACCAGCTGGTTCACACATCAGAAAACAAAAGCAGCAGTTCTTTAAGCCTGCATCAGTCAGACACCAACTGACCAAACATGGAGTTTCAGAAATCTTAAAAAAATAAATAAAAGGAGGAGAGAAAATAAAAACTGGCACAAACATCAAAGCCTTCAAGTGAAAAGATATTGAGAAGAAACGACCCATGAACCACATCTCTGAAGATTGCCCCCCGCCTGAGTTTGGACAGCCGTCCTCTGAGTTGGAAGTACAACTAGATCAAAATTTTGCTGGTGCATAGGAAGCTATGCCCTGAGTTCTGTTATGCATTCCTTTAACACAACCTTTTCCCAACACCTGCATTGGTTTGTAAAGCAAAAGTTTTCAACATGAACAAAATGTCTGAAACATCAAGGCTGTAAATAATCCTAAGAAAGGTTTGGGGAGTCTTCATTTCTCCGTGTAGCAAATAAAAATGATATCTGACATGTAGGAACAAAAAGCAGCAGCACTACAGGAAGAGCTTAAATCCCCTCACCTTGTTTCCTCATGCTCTTCTCCCCAGTGACAAAGCAGAACCTGCAGAAGAGTTTTGACCTGACACTTTGCACAGCGGATCGGAAAACTTTCCACACCTTTTAATCCACTTGTGTCTTCTAATTTCTTTTTTCTACGCTTGATGACCACTGGACAGCTTAGTGAGCTGTTCTAGTGACTCATGAGACCAAGATCTCAGTGTAATGCCTCTTATTTTACCAGTTTATTCATTTGTTTGCCCATGCCCTCCACAAAAGATTGTATTAATTTTTTATGAATAGGGAAGAAAATAACTCACATGTGCGACCAAGTGAGCATCTCACTACAAACCTGTTAGCAATAAGAACAAAATGATATGGCTGTTATGTTGGCAGGCCATAGTGTCACACACTGGACCCGAGGTAACAATTGTTTTCTACTCATGTTGGTGTTTTAACCTATTTTGCGCTGCAAGCTGTAATTCATAATGCACATATACATGGAGTCAAAATGCTGAGCGGGCCATTGTTTTCTTAATGTTGCTATGACAACGGATAGGTCAGAAGTCACTAACAGCAAGAGGACAGAGGCTGGATTTTCAATGTTTAAGAAAATCTTTTAAAAATCTGTACAATCTTGAGTGAGAGTGAGAGATAGAGAGAGAGAGAGAGAGAGAGAGAGAGAGAAATCTTGAATAAAGATATTTAACAGGAGGATGTTAAAACATTCAGACATCTCTTTGACACACGGGTCTCAGCTAGTCAACGAGTCATTCATTTAATTCTGGTGTATTAAAGAAGGGTTACCTCTAAAACATGCAGGGCAAGGGGTCCTAAGGACTGGAATTGAGAAT
>JBAMHX010000009.1:8158487-8169795 GCA_037177515.1 Pseudomugil tenellus | reverse complement strand
TGTGTGTGTGTGTGTGTGTGTGTGTGTGTGTGTGTGTGTGTGTGTGTGTGTGTGTGTGTGTGTGTGTGTGTGGGAGGGGGGGGACAGTGTTACCAGAAAAAATGTCTTCCTTGCACAAAGATAAAGCTGTTGGGAGAGAGTGACAGAGAGCAAAGCAGCAGGACAGAACTCCAGCAGCACAATGAGACAGAGACACGGAGAGGAAAAGACAGTTGTTTAAGACAGACTGAGAGAAGGGGCAAGAGAGTGACAGCGTGAAGGGAGGGCTCAGGGCTGTGCTCTGTTAACACATCCACAGGCTGTACCTTGCTAGGTGAACATATACAGACTGTAACTGACTTGATTGCATTGAATGTCTTGTAGCATAGCTGGTGTGTGTGTGTGTGTGTTACTTTCTCCTAGCCCAGAGACGTTTTGTTGTTTTTCTTTTCTTTGCCTCTGAGGTATTCCTGGGATGTGGCCTTGCATTAATTAGCAGGATTCGGCCATTTGTGTGTTGATGGCAACAAAAAAACAAATCTCAGCTGTAGCTTTATATATAAGCAATGGTTATTTGAATAGCTATGAATTTTTATTGTCTAGCTACAATACAGTTTATGGGATTTAATAGTTTTAATGAACAAAAAAAATGCGGCAGCCAGAGTATAAAATGTGTAGTTTACTTTAACCTTGGCTTGTTTGAACAAGCTCTAAATTATTACCTGGACTGCACGGTGTTGTGGTTCGCACTATCACCTCACAGCAACACCGTTTCTGGCATGTCATTTATCAAACATGCTTATGCACAAATTTGTGCATTTTTCACTAAAACATTTCCATACATAAAAGCAGGCAGTGTAGAGTGGTTATGGCAGTGGTGATAGTGGCAACAAGCATGAAGCAGCTTAGAAGGTTTGCAGATTAAATAGAGCGGCCAGATCAGATTGCTATGTTTGATATAAGCAGGAATGTTTGAGGCGGACCAATGGGATGCAGCACTAAGCTCTGGTTGTCTGTACCCACATGTTCTAGTATCTAAAAAGGTTTTTGGTCACCAGCATGAGGTAGGGGATGGGTCAGGTGTTTCTTCAACATTACTAAACTGCGTTTTACAACATTCACATTGCATGTGATCTCCTCTCTTTCCTTATAGTACATACGTTTTGTTTAAGAGGTGAAACATCAAACTAATATTGAAAACTAGTTTTACATTTCTGACTCATTTAATGACCCATTGACATTTATTATGTGCATTTCGGGAGCCGTCACTGGCCAGCAGCGTTTTGCTTTATGCACTGCCGCATGCTAGCAAGTGGGTATAAATACACCAGCTGTTTGGGATGTGCACAGTGGTTGACTCAGTGAAGACATATAAGACACAAGAGTTGACATACTGACGACTTTTACTGACTGGAGAGAGCTCACCATGCAGGTATGGATAAAGATGGATGCTGAAATAACTTGGGGGGGGGGTGGGGGGGGCTTCACTACATTTAATCACTCACTTTTATTAAAATAGCCTCCACATGTAGATTGTCAGTGAACTGCAACACTCTTCATTTTCATGGTTTGATATCAATATTTTTTTCCTTCCATAACTTTGAGGAGGTACATGTTCCTTTCTGTAACATCGAAAGAGGTGCATCATCACCATATGTAGTTAATTGAAGGTGTTTCTGAAATCAGGTGACTGTAAAAGGGCATTAACAGGGAATTTAGAACATATGAGACTTATCAGTTGTGGACTACTTACAAACGTGTATAACTCTGCACGTTTGATAACTACAGATATTTTTATACTTAAAGTCTTTTAAATTTAAGTATTAATAGTATGTAGTTAATTTGTGAATGACTGGTGACCTGCCGTGAGAAAAGGACTAAGTAAAAACATGTGGATTAAACAGGAAACACGAGAAAGAGATGTGGTGAAAATAATCTCACCAAGAATCTTGATGTACACTTTTGGATACAAACTCTTTAACTTATAGTTTTATGTGTAAAATTTACATCACACTGACTTAAACCAACATTAGTAAACCACTACATATCTACAGCTGTGAAAAGCTTCATTTCAATAGCCTGATGAACGTCTTAGGGACTCAATACGTTTAGGTTCTTATCCTCTCTGATGCGGTGCTACCAGACAGGTGTGTGGACGGACCCAAATGGAATCTGCAGCCCTACATCTGCCCTGCAACCCATGTGCCAAAAGAAAAAATGGAAGTGCACATGAAAGGGAGTAATGGTACAGTTATTTTTTAAGCCAATGGGTGATCACACCCAATTCTGGTTTAACTGGTTTTCTATTTTTGCCTTTGCACAAATGTAACTGATAAAGTATTTGTTGTATCACTTAAAAGTTTACTTTTTTATCTATCCAAATTAAATTAAATCCCCATTTAAAAGTGTACAAAAAGTCCTGAGCTACTGTCAACCTGTGACATATTTTTCTTTTTTCTTTGTTTTTTTTAATGTCACTATAATTTGCAAGCCCACGTTTTCTTTGTTTGTTTCTTCTCCCTGAGGGTGGTTGTGATTAAAATGCTGTTTCCTTTCATAAATCAGAAGAAATTACTTGCAAACCTGTTGGCATGCATGTTAATCCCCAACTGACACAAGCTGTGGTTGGGATCAGTGCACCAGGAATGCAGGATACTTAAAATATATATGTAACACAGAAGCTTGCTGCAGGGTAACAAGTATTATATATTATATAAGATCTGCATTAACTAAACTGATCTAATGCAGTGAATATGATGATGGGTGTGCTTCCGTCCAGCATCCTTCTGTTAAAATGTAAAGTTTCCCTTCATATTCCATTCATCTGTCTCCTCCTTCCTCCTCATTATTAATCTCAGTACTAATTAGGGAAATCAGAATTAATCTTGTATTTTATGATCATGTGACTGCTTCCCTTTCTTGCTGTTGATGTCGCATCATACATTAGCCAACAAAAACTATTAACCTAGATGTTAAAAACAAGATAGGTTCAACTTAATGCTAGTATTTCTGCCTCTGCTGAAAGAGAGAAACATCATTTACTTGTATCTGAAATATTCAAACTCAACCAAATCTGTCACAAATGTCCCTCTCCAGGAGAACATCCTTCATCCTTGCAAGACTGCACAACTTAACTCAGTTTGTCTGACTTACAATCAAGCTATCCCGCAGGCTGATGAAGTGAGTTGATAGATTTTTTAAGATCATAGTGTTTGTTATATCTTGTCAAGGAGCTCTGACAGATTTATGCTGTCTTATGCAAGACATGCCATTTATAATCATCTCTCAGGCTTTTTGCAGACAAATTGTGACTCAAACAATCAAAACTTTTTTTTATACAACACTTCTCATACAATTAAATGCATCACAATATGCTTTGCAAATCTGCACTATTATTCAAAAGCAGTGAAACAAGGATAAGCATTGCTTAACTCTCAGCACATTACTGTGAGGATTGTATGATGTATTTTTATAAGGTACAATCTTCCATACTCAATCCTAATATTATACCTAACAAGCTACCCAATTCCTCACCATCTTACTCAAAAGCTGAAATAAACTATCTCTCTCCGATTTTTATTGCATAGAGACTCAGGGTAACAGTGCTAACACATTGTCCTTACATAAATGACAATACCATAAATTTCATACACAGAAATGTGCTTTTTAAACTTGGTGTGACAGGTTTGGAGGATTTTATCCTTTCAAATCATTATCACTGAAAGGAGGAAACATTGGTCCCTTCATCTTATGGAGTTGGCTCTTTGATTAAATGAGCGTTCACCATCTCTCCCACACGCCTCGCTCCTGTGTGTCTGCAGTCAGATCATCTTCCCTATGAAGTCATCCGGTAATGATGCAAATCACATTAGATGAATGGATAGGCTTACTAATCACATAAAGCCTGTTAATTGGATGCATATTGTCATGGCTAACTATTATAGCATCGTAAAGTAGCTGAGCTGAAGAGTGCGGCGCTGCTCTGAGTCTGAAAATGCAGTAATAACAGGCGATGGGAGCAAATAAGCATTACAAATAAGACATGAAGGAACCCAAAGGCTCTAATGTAATGCACGGCCTCTGTCTCTGTCACCTTTCTCTCAGTCTTTGCTCTCGCTCATCAGCCCCCAATAATCATTTTTAATCCCAGATTAGAAAGCACTTCCTTCTCCCTACCTACCTTGGGGAATTTCATCAGGTTTTTTCTGCTTAATTACCTCAAAGGCGCTGTCACTCTTATCTAATTATAACTTGATTTTCAGCATTGTCTCTCTGAGGGGCGGGCTCGAAATTGAACCATTAAAAATCCAGCGTATGTTTGTGACCTCGAGAACTCCTGTTGTATGATATGAGCAGGTTTCAAAAATTAGCTGCTGCTGTGACCCTGAATGCCTCATTTAGTTTCTACTAACAAGAATAAATAAGCAAAGATTAAAAGGGGCTTTGTTTTCTTCTATGGATGTGAAAAATCTACAAAGACAAAGGTTCAAAACATCCTTTATGAAAGGAGTTATTCTCCAATACAGATGACTCTTGTTCTGAGCCAAATGTTTTTTTTTATAGTCCGGCCTTCACTTCTTTAATTAAATTATTAATTAAATCATAACTCATTTGCATAATACTTGTTCACTGTTATGGCATGACTGATGAATGATAAATGCAAGGCTGCTTTGCAATGTGGCATTTTACATATAATAAATAACAAATAATAATAAATAAATAACAAATAAGATGACTATTCAGAGCAAACTGGGACGTTTAATAGCAGAATTTAAAGAAAAAGGACACCAGAGATGTTCAGTAAGAGAAAACTACTTTCTGTAGTTTCTGGAATTAAAATAGATAATAACAAAATATCCATTTACTAATTACTATACTATGCTCTTTAAGGAATTCTAACTTTTTCTAAGTTCCTGCCTTTGGTGGAAATTCAAATTATTTCAGACTGTTATATGACTGTTGATGCCCCTTTTTTTATTCATGTCACTATTTTTTTTCCCATTAACGCAATTGTTATTTTCAAAATAAATCTTTAGAATTGTCACACTTGACAAAGAGTGGCTGTGTCCCCCCCCCCTTTTTTTTTTATTTCTCCTACCCTTTACTCTCTCAGCGCAGCAGTTTGGATTCTTTGTTTTTCGCCTTTGAGTCAAACACTAAGCTCCAGTCTGCTCTTGATAACTCCAGCACATAAGAAAAATAAATGTGCTTTGAATACACTTCAGTAATAACGAAATTCATATTCAAGACATCTGGCATGTATTTGGGTCTCTCCAGTTACGGACACCTCAACAGCTCCATTTTTATGATCATTATTTAGCAAGCCACTTGGATTTACACTATATATCTATGTCATGCTCCCATACCAAGCCTCCTCATCTTTGTTTCTATCCAGTTTCTAGTTCAGTGCAATGAGATTGTACCTAAAGGGGTGATTAGTACATGTCCACTGTAAAACCACAAATAAGGGAATTTAACAGAAAACTAGCTTTATAAGCATTCGATGTGCTATGGTCTGAGTTCATTTGCATTGCGTGCTACTGTGAGTTGTCAGGCTATACCTTGTGTGCTCTTTCATATTATAATAGTGTGCTTACGTGAGTTTTCTCTGCAAGGTGTCTTGGGTTTCCCTCTGAGGTGGGATAAAGCTGGATTTATACTCATGCAGTGTCAGCATGAGGTAGACGCTGCACAAATGTCACTGCCTTATAGGTCCAAAGAGGCTTGATGTACACCTCTTCCAAACTCTTGTTTCCAGCGTGATTAATGAGAAGTATTCCTTTGTGAATGGCCGGTTTGTGATCATTTGTTTTCAGATTTCTGGAGCTTCTCGCTAAGTTTATTCAGTAAAGAGAACCTTCAAACCAACTACGTAACCATATACTCAAGTGCAAAGCACATTTCAGTTCAGCTGGCCATATAAGCACATGCTGCACGAGTAAAACACCAGCTTTAGAAGCTCAGCTATCTGGGATAAGCTCAGATTAGAGCACATGCTCCTGCGCATCAAGGTGGCTCAGGCATCTGGTTACGATGCCTCCTCAATGGCTCCCTGGCGAAGTGTTCCTTGCACGTTCCACCAGGGATAGACCTCATGGAAGACCCAGAATATGCTAGCAGAACTCAGCTGGCATGAGAGCACATTGGGATCAACCAGGACAATGTGGAAGAAGTGGATAAGGAACAGAATGCCTGGACGTTTTTTCTCTGGCTGCTGCCCCTGTTATCTGATCCTGGATAAAGCACAAGAGGATGTAAGGTTGTGGTGAACTATCACAACTGATCCTCCAAATGTCCAAAAATTTGTTTGGTTAATTTGTAAGCAACTCTCCTCCCTCACCAGTAAGGTGTCAGCTGCTTTTCTTTGTAGAATATGCCAGTAGCTAAGCTCCTCCCCAGCTGCCAAACATATTATACATTACATCTGGTACAAAAATCAGTATACGGAAGCTTACAGTATGCCCTTACCAATAGGATATTACTCCTTTAGTTGCGAGAAGAGGATGATGTTTAGATTTATTTTACTATTGTGTGTGTATTATTAGCCAAACTTGTGCTTTAAAGGATAACAGGTGATAAGAAGGTGTCTTCTAGTTTCGAGAAGTGTGCATGTGCATTTCTGTACCAGCGCAGACTGGAACTGGAGGTGAACCACAGTTACACTAGCACCATTCCTGAATTAATCTTTTTTTTTTTTTTGTTGCTATGACATTTATATTTTGCATCTCCTAGAAACTGGAGCCATGAGCCCAATTCCATGAGCACAATTACAAATAAGCAGTTCATCATATGCTAAGAAAATTGCCCTCCTAGAAAGGGAATCTCCATGAAATCCTTTTAAATCTAGTACAGCAACCATTAGTGTGATGAGCACAGTAGTGCACGCCATCTGCAGGAATGTAGAAATAAATCAACTCACTTCTTTGCAAATAATTTGTCAATAACTACAGTTAATGACATGGATGTGAATAAATTTGGCTTTGTAATATCAAAAATTATAAAAAAAATTACACAAATTTATGTTGGTTGCTTTATTCTTTGGGCTGTTGATGTTTCTTGGTAACTAATCTTTATTTCCCTTTTAAATGGAGCCAGATTTGTGTAGAAACTACATTTGTAGGACGAGCGGCATGTGGCCATGAAAAATGTCCTTTTTGACAGTCGAACAGCACATTTTGCTGTTCACTTTCATAACAATCAGGCCCATTTGTGCTTGTGTCAGCAACATGTGCACAGGAATATGGACAAATGGAGGAACTTTATGTTCCAACGTGAGTGGTAATCATACCTAATGCCAGGGTCCAGTACCTTTTTAGTATTTGGAAAACTAGTATTACCTCTCTGCTTAATTATCTTCACTTGTGTCTGGTTGCCTCCCTTCTCTCCCAGCTGTTTAAGCTGTATTCTCTACTTTTCTGATAGTTTTTTCCAGTCCTGTATTGTTTAACTTCTTCAGTTTTTTAAAAATTTTGTTGGAAAGAAAACACCAGTGTTTTAGATCCTGCATCAGGCTCTGCAGAACTGTCTGACCCAGATATATACAGCAGTTGGATTAAAGTGTCATTATGTGGACAAGACAAGCAGATCTTTATGGTGATTGCCCCAGAAACAGGGGAGCAGATTTTAGTGGGGGTAGTGTGATGGCATGGGGTGGCATCTGACATTAGAAATAGAAGACTCAACATAACGGGTGGAAATCTCAATGAGGAAATTCTGCAACCCGTGGTATTTTCATATCTGCACAGGATGAGACCTAACTCTTTTGAGATGATACTGCGTGTCCCCACAGAGTGCACTACTTCAGAATTTGGGCATAAGAGGAGGAAATGCTTCGCCTGTGGTCTTCATGCCACTGAACTGTACTGTTAATGCCTGAGTGTCCAACACAGTTATATTGGCTGACTTATTAGAAATCCCGGTTGAGGAACTGAATGCTGTCCCACAGTACTGTGTGACCAAACTGGTGGCCAGCATGATGACAGGGTGCTAGGCTGTTGTGACAGTGTGTGGTTCTTCCACATGCTACTGAGATGCCTGTAGTCAGTAGCATGCCAAATCTTCTCTTCCAAACAGTTCAAGTTTGTATAGTGTTCTTTATTGGACTGAAGGACTGAAGTAAAATGAAATAATTGACAATTTAACTATATTTCAGTCATCCAGTCCAATAAATAACACAATAGATGACTCAGTAGCAGGTTTGGAAGAGAAAATTATGTAACTATTTGTGATAAGTTAATAAATGTGTGTATGTGCTCCTGTTAACCGTCAAACATTCAACCAACTCTAGAATATCTAATAATATTCAGTCTTATTAAATATGAAAGTATTCTTAAAAAACTAACCCCCTCCTTCTTATTTTCTAAAGTTTGGGGAGAAGTCAACTTCAACTGTTAGAAGTAAGTGTTAAGGTGGGAGAGGAGGATGGAGTGATTAATGGGGTGAAATGCTGCAGAGAGATCCAGAAGATAAGAATGGTCAGATGTCTAGAGTCAGCAGAGAGAAAAAATATCATTTGTAGCTTTTAAAGAGAGCAGTTTGAGTTTTACAAGAAATCCTGGCTGATCCACATACTTTCCCAATAGCATGAAGCAAGATTTTAATGACAAATCGGTGCATCTTCTGTCAGCATTGCATTTAATTCCACTGAAAAATGAGAGAAACGGTACAATCTTTTGTGTAATATTTGAATCATTCTAGCAGTCACAGTTGGATAATGTGTATAAACCTCCCCTTGTTGGGACCATTGTGGTATAACTGTCCTTTGCAAAGGAATAATTGTGTTTTTCCAACAACCTAAAAAGGACGACTTGGCTTGATCTGGTCATACATCAACCCAGGTGCTACAGTGTGTTGGCGCATCCATTTTTATAGATTTATGTTAAGAATAATGATATTTTACCCTTTTTTAAATGTAATTTTTTTAATAAGACTCTCTTTGGCTGTTTACAAAATGGTATGTAGCTTTTAAAAGTATGATTATACTGCAATGCTTTGTTTGTGTGTCCACAGGTTAATTATAAACCACAAAAGAAGAATTTGTCCTTTTTTTATTATGGAGTAGTTCTACAAATTCAACAAGGCATCTTTTTGCAAAAGATTAAACATAATAAAAAACCACACTTTTCACCAAACTGCAGTAATCTTGTATCAGGATTGTTGCTGTAGCTTATAAATGATATGTGGAGCTTCACAGTCTTCATTGTTCTGTGGTGACACTGCTGATATGAACATGGTTCACCTTTACATTGTATGTCACATTATCTCTTTTTTTGTGTCAAAAATAAAATCAAAATTCTTGTTGTATTGAAATAAATAAAGACTTCCGTGAACATATACTTGTGCCATCCCAAACTGTGCAGAGCCACATTTCCTAACCAGCTGTGCAGTGGTCTCTGCAGGTATTAAATATTGATAATGCTGATGTGCACATGAATACACTATTCTTGCACCACAAGAGCTTCTTGGAGAGCTAAAGGTGGGGGATATGAAACTGGGCAAATAAAAAGTTGGATCTCTTTTTAATATGAATTCTTTGAATTTCAAAACAAACCCTCTACAAAGCAATAACCTTGTAACTCAAACCCACTACTGTTGTTTTGTAATGTATGTAATACAATACTTAATAGCCACTGCCTTCTGCCAAAAACAAATAAGGTAAATAATAGATTCGCTAGCTACTGCCATCTGCTAAATCATATAAAGGACTCGGTGGATGGATCTGAAGGCAGAAAGCTTCTATTTTTTTCTCCCTGCAAACTAACAAGACTTGAAATTATGAGACCTGAATTTGAAACCTGGTTGTTTACATTTCTAATTTGTTGACAATTATGTCTAAGAACCAAAGGTTTTTTGTTAGTATTATGGAAAGATTGTGACTTAATTTTAAAAGTAAGATAAGATAATGTTAAACCAGTGTTGTGAACGAAGTGGTGTCTATCCACTCGGTTTGCCTAAAAAGCTTATATTTACCTCTGTGTTCATTTGTGATATCTGTGTGTACAGTTTCCCTGCAGCATCAACATAGACCTGCATGTTCAGCCAAAGAGCACAAAGCAGAACCAAGATCCTGAAAATAGATGACAGGGCAGTTAACTGTATCAATCATAGTAAAAGATGGATAGAAATCGTCCAGGGATCCAAGGGAAGCACGGCATGTTGCCAAGAGCAGTGATGAGTGTAGCTCAAGGCCTGTTAAAAAAAAAAAGAAAAACAAATTGAGATCCCAAAAGGCAATCTCAGCAGAAGAACTGGTCAATAATTATAATTTATTTCTAAAACTACAAAAACATTATAACATGCATTTAACAGCCTGTCAAACAGTCAATATGTGTAAAGAAACATGGCTAACATTGACTTGTTAGTGGCTGGAAGTGGTTATATTGTTAGCTAAGAGTGCATTTATGCATTTATATTAACAAGCCTCTCATCATGGGTTGCTGAAAATTTGGTTATACACTGTCTGTAAAGTGACAACAAATACATTGAAACAGATATGCTGACAAACTGCTGGATTCCATCATTACATATAGCAGTGAATGGATTGATTTATCATGTACTTTAAATTAGGCAAATAAAAAAGCATCTATAAACTTCATATGAAAAACACTTCATTTATCCCAGAGGGAAATGTAAATGTTGCAGTAATTACAAACATCAAACTAATAATAATTCTAAAAATTAATTAAAAGATGAAGACTATTGTGATTTTTCCCAGTGGAGGATGAATACTGGCAGACAAGATCTGCGATTCCTTTTTAGTTTGCGTTTGAGGTGAAGAATGCAAAACAGAAAGTTGAATGTGATGTGTTATAGGGTAGCCTATAAATGCAGTGAATCGTTTATATATGTCAAATAGGAAAAAAGAAACAAAGCAAACATGCAAAACCTCAGATACGATCTGTCTGAAATTCTGTCAGCTAACATTTTCCATTGGTCTACATCAAACCTTTAAACCTTGAAATAGTTTTTATTGCTTGACTTATTTAATTACTGAGGCAACGATGAATATATGTCATATTAAGAATGTTTATAACAATCGCAAACCGCTGGATGTGAATGTATCCAATTATGTTTGTAAAATGGAAAGCTGACAACAGAGGGCAATCCTTTCTAACCTAACGGAGAATATAATGGTCAACTTTTTTAATACCTGTCTAAGAGAAAGATGGTTACAGTATCTGTTCTGTAGTGGCATTGATTGGAAGCTTTGGGAGTATTCCCAGTGGACTCCTGTTCCAATAAATAGTTTTTCAATCATTTTTTTTCATCTTCTAGTGCTCTGGGCCTTTTTTCACTGTCCTCTCGGTGACTATAGAGCTTATGCAACTCT
>JBAMHX010000009.1:8146379-8157759 GCA_037177515.1 Pseudomugil tenellus | reverse complement strand
TATATATGTATGTATGTATGTATAGAGAGTGTGCAATCAGCATCTTTAATTTAGTATTTGCTGATGTTCTTTTTCCCAGAAAGGTGCTGGTGCCATTACTGTCTCTGCTTTTCACTTATGAGCGCTATCTGTCAACTGGATAGCTTAGAAAGTGATGTAGAGGCAATACAGCCGTCATGCTGGGAGGAAATTTTTTAAATGGGTCTATAGAAATTGTCAGAACATGAACAGGAAAGCTGGTTTGTAGGAGCAAATGTCCCGGTTTATTGCATGCTGCTGGTGAGTGTTGCACTTTAATCATTGTACCAGTCTGAAGCTTGTTGTTGTGAGATACATTGACAAGGTGCTGAAATGACGTCTTCTCCTTTCTGCTAGAAAAGAACCTTATGGGCTTTTGCACCACTTTGATGATTATTTTGTTTCTTCCTGTACTTGTGTCTGAATACTGAAACAAGTGATAAGAACCATTTCAAACTTGGAGTGGGACGGGCAGTAGAAGATGCCAAAGGCTGAACAGCTCAAGTGAAAGTTACTATTGAGTGCTACCAAGTAAAATGTAAATCTGTCACAGAAGTTTCTTCAAATATTAAAAAAGAAATAAATGGGATTTATTAGGTTGCAGTAACCAGTACTGTATTACCATTTCACTACAGTAAATATATTTTAAAGAAAAATGATAAAATGTATGTTTTATCTCTCCAGGTTTGTCCTACTGGTATATAACCACTAATAGTAGATGGTTGTAGTTTGCATTTCAATTCAGTTGTAAAGCTGCAGTATGGGACAACCACAATCCACTAATTATTTGTTCAATGGCAACCATCTGACGTAGCGACACCAAAGAAACTAAACTGAGACTATTGAGGGGTGCTCATCATAGCTGTTGACCTTGAACTTGAAGCATCTCATAAGACGGCTGTTAATGCTGCTGTGTTTCATCCTGACTGTGTTAATGCAACAGTGCAATTCAGAGGCAATGCTCAGTGTGCCTTTTTGCCAGGCTGAATATCTTGCAGCACCATTGTGCTTCACGCTTATCTTGGCTCAAAAGAATACAAATTGCTGTGGCTTTATATCAGACTGATGTTCATTTATTTACCTGTCACAGCAGAGTCGTGCCCACAATTCATGCATGTTTTTGGGGAGTTTTGCTATTGTTCAGTCCAATACAAAGGCTGGGTGGTTGGTTCCTTACTTTCCTTTCACTGCATGTGATCAACAGACATTATTAATCTCTTCTTTGTCCGCACCTCAAACAGGCGGGAGTGCAGACCATACGTTCCTGCCACGTCTTTCAATTTTTAGAGTATTGTCTGCTAAATAAGTATTCTGAGGTTGAGACAGGTGTAATGGAATCCCCCATCTCAGTATAAAACTGAGTCGGTGTGTTGTGTGTGCACTCATCTTTCTGTCTCTTTAATGTTTCTTTGATGTTTGAATTAAAAAAGAAAGTGTCTCTCTGCAGCGACCGAGTCTTAAAGCTGCATTTCAGTGCATTTCCACAGCATATCGACATTCGCTTAGGAGTTTTTTCAAAGGAGCATGTTTTTATGTGCATAGTGTTATTTTTTTTTTATCTTTTTTTTTCAACAAATGGACCAGTGATTTTTTATTTGTTTAATTGTTTTTTTACTAGAATTAGTTGAGTTGATGTTTTACACGAGATAAATCTCTTGTTTTTATTCTAATCTTATATTTTGAGACAAAATATCATCTCTCTGCCTATAAGCCCATTTCGCCAAAGTAGTTGTCTTTTTACAACTATCGTAAGAACAACAAAAAAATATATTTCTATAATAAATGCAACAGAATATTAAATTGATATAGTCCTAAAAAAGATATGTGTAAAGTAGTGTTCTGGTGATATAAATAATTACCAGATTTTACAGTTTTTTCTCTCTAACACCAGCAAATACATAATGAATAACAATCCTTGCTAAGTGTTAATATACCTGATTACGTGCTCCACTATGTAAAGATCATGATTTGATTTTGAGCACAGGAAAATCTTGACCCATCTCCTGCCTGTCAAGAAATAAACAAGTACAAGTAATAATATCCCTCTGGGATAACTGTATGTAAAATTTCATTTCATTTGTATATACAGTTACCGGTAATTATATGATATCCTACAGTTTAACAACCCTTTATCTTTCTGAACTTGTCACAAAATCATTCTTGATCAAGAACTTCATACAACTAGTTATCTCCAGCAGACAGATTGCATATGTGGTAAACTGCAACAGAAAACACCCATTTATACAAGTGGATGATAAATAAACAAATAGCACAGGTGCTGTAAGAATGTCAGAAAAGAGAGGAGGGAGATAGATGCCCTCTTCACACAAAACGAGGTCCACATTCAATTCCAGCCGTGGCCCTGCTGTTGTTTATTTTTTTCTTTGCTGTACCACTTGTATTGTGTTTACACAATAAAAATACATGATATAGATTGGTCTTAAAAGTATTCACATAAAGTTGGAAAACATTGTGATGAAGCATTGAAACAGATTAAACAGATAACCGAGCACTGTTTTAACAAATTTTTGAGAGCACTGTGCACCTGTCACATACAACAGTAAATCATGCTTTCTGAGATATTTTTGTACTGACCAGGTGTGTTACAAGTTGGTTCAATTAGGTTGGCCTCTGAGAGAAAATAAGACACAATGAACATGCTCCAAGAACTTCTCTAGGCTGATATATATTCACTCAGCTAATAGTTGGCTCTTGTATTCAAGTTAAAGTTTCTGTGTTGTGAGTTTTTAAGGTAAAGGTTAACGTTACCTGCAGATTGGTGATGGTCCTCCGACTTCGCTTCTCTGAACAACATCCATCCATTATCTGTAGCTGGAGCCAATCCCAGCAGACATTGGGCAAAAGGTGGGGTATCCACTACTTTCTTGGAGGATGACCGTTTCCATAATCCATCGCTTAAAATTAAGTCCCCTTCCGTCTACATTAGCAATAATGATTAACTAGAAAAGTTTTAAAACATAATACTACTACAGAAAAATTTTATAAATAACATTTGCATTACTCAAACAATGGCCAAATCTCAAACATGGATAAATGGGTCGCATTATTTATCAAAAGAAGATAGAATAGAGAGAGTGCTCCATCCGTCTAACAGAATGAGTAGATGATAGAATTCATGGCGTTGGTTTTTTAGCTGCTTTCACTGCAATCATAATTCTTTATGTGAAAAATGTGGGTTTCTTTTGAGTCGCTCATTGCTGTTGCATCCCAGCTTCCTTTTCCGGTCCCTGAAATCTTTTTAAGCTTTATCTAATTTGATTATTAGCTGTTGCCTCGCTGCTGCTATAGCTGTTTCGATTTGCCACACGGAGTCTTCGGTCTTTTGTTATACAGTAAATGTTCCTAACAGATATCCAAAGTAAACACGGAGTTTTCTCCTCAGACTAAATCTGCATGTCTTTATAGTCAATTTCTTTCTTTTTATTAAGCCGTTGGTCCGTGTTCATTTACTTCACTTATTTTTTCACACCAGCCACACTTCCCACCTTAACCATTCTATGCTCTCGTACGTCTGCTTTCCCAAAGACACACAACAGCATGTTAGGCACACCATAACATAGGGCGCTCCGTACATTAGAAGCAGGTGTCTCATCAGCTGCATCATGGTATCAAGTTAGCCTTCACCTCTAATTTTCTGGTGATCGTTCATATCTTGATGCAGCTCTGTCGGATTATAATTAACAAAATAATAAGAGTAGACGAAGATCCTCTTGGGTGGGTGTTTTAACTTCAGCCCTGCAAGCCATTGTTTTGAAACCCCCTCATCTCTCGGCATCATATTGCCAGTGACTTTATGGTCGTAACATGCTCTATTCATAAAATCTTTAAGTCTCCATGAGTTGTGTATGTCTCCAACAACAACAAATGTCATCCCTCAACCCATTTGTGTGACTATATCAAATCAAATCGCACTAAAATAGACTGTCATGCTTGCTAGTTAGGAATGACCAGTAGTGAGAAACAGAGCTTCCTGGGAGACCAGGTGTCATGGCAAGTCCATCATACGACCAACACAAAGAGAAAACAACAACACAAACACATTCACTCTGAAAGACATCTTAGAATAATTTATCATTCCAACATGCATGTCTTTGAACAGTGGAAGGATGCCGGAGATTCTGGAATGCAATGCTAGCCACCACTAATCTGCCTCTCTTAATAACATTCTGTCATAAGTAGTTTAATGTTGCCGTCTACCACCTTATCCTCCACTTCTTTTCTTTATATCTAGATACATAAAGAACACATTAACATTTCACTCTGAACTCAAGTAATGGGACAAAAATCATATCTGTAAGAACAGAATTTGTTGCAGTACTAGGCTGAAAACAGTATGGAGGATGATGAGATGTTGAACATTAAATTAATCATCTGCTGCCATAGCTGAATGTTTTGAATTAGCTTTCATTTGAAATGATACTGAGACATTGGCGGCTTTCATCTTACACACCAGAAAAACAGCAGATGTGCCATACCTGTTATTAGGTAGCTATCAGGCATGCTCGCATTTCATACCTAAAAGCATATACAATTCATATGACGCATGAAGCTAGACACTGAATATTACATTAAAGCTTGTGTTAGTTCAGCTCATTTCTATCCAGTTTCATGAGACACATAAAAAAAACCCACACTGCGTGGTGGCCTGTACAAAGATAGCAACCTGCTGTGAAGACATAATTTATTTGCAGGAATCTAATCAAAGCCTCAAATTAACTCCAGAGGAACTCGTTAAAATGGCTAATGGAGACAGGCCCAGACAATAACAGAGCATGAGAAAAAGGGGATGGATGGATTAATGGATGGATGGATGGGTTTTATTCATGTTAGTGCACAGACTAAATCAACAAGATATTTTCTGCTCTGAACCAACATGTGAACCGGCTGCAAGTCTGCAAGCAATGCTGCAGCTTGTAAACAAGATGGATACTCAACTGAAATGTAATCACTTCATATCCAGCCATGAAACAGAGATTAGGCAAAACATCTTCCTTTGATAAAAATGCTCATTACTTGTACTTGTGCACTATTACAGATTACGTAGTCTTTGTTGCTTTACCATAAACATGTATATTGTTCTATATGGCCCTGTTTTAACAGGTGTGAAGTCTGGCAAAATGCCAGATAAGGCAGAAAGCATTTGCTTACATGCTTCCCCGTTGCTAAAGGTTGATAATGGCTTCTTTTTGTACCCATGTGTGAAGTGGGTGGGGGTAAGAGAACCCATACTATGGTTGCTTTTGTGAGGGGTTTTTGAAGCAAAAAATTGCTCCTTCTAGTTGCCCAGTGAACATATTTATCAACCTAAAGTACCATTTGCTTCCTTAGCTACCTTTTCACTGCCCCAATTGCTGCTCAGCATGAAATAAGAGATGGGTGCAGGCTACAGGGGGATGTTAGCCTGGGGCTGACGGTGGTTGGCTTCTGCTTCCGTGATTGAGCTAGCAGGTGGTTCCGTTCAGGCCAGTGGCTACCTGCTGTTGACTGCTCACTCTCTGCCTTGTCCAGGTTGATGCTGGCTAACAACTAGACAACAGCTATACTTCCCCAGCTTTCTCATTTTAATGTTCAATTCAAAGAAACATTGGATAAATTGAACAAAGAGCTATCTTCCTTTTATGCTTCTCTGTAGTCCAATACCATGAGTGCATATGTGTGTTTCTACCTATTTGCCTCCACAAAATACTTTTTTTTTGTCATTGCAATCTATACAGTTTGCTAAATACAATAAAAAGAAGTTGCGGTCAATTCAGACAGTAGTCATCTTCAACTGAAGATAGCAAAAACATTCTGCCCACACCAGTCCACCAGAGAGCCCACCTCATCTAGCAATTTACCCTACATGTCTCTCTCTGTCCCTTCCTCCTCCGCAGCACTGTAAATTGAGGGACGCTGTAATCAGCGGTGGGACTCAATTGGTAAGTGACGGCATCGATCGTGTGGGATTGGGGAGTCAGTCTTAATACTGGCTGGTTTCAGGAGTGGAGTAATGTTAAGGCGGGGGATGCCTTGGAGGCAAGAGGGGGTTTTTCGTAACAAGGATGGATGGACAAGATGGATGGAGGGAAAACTGGTCTCTGCTCTCATTTGGAAACAACCCGCTTCAATCAAAAGACACCACAGTTTACAGACTTGTGATTCAACTGTTCAATCCTTAGTCAAGATTAGAATTAAGCTTTGAAAAAGGTTGTAGATTTACAATGAAAGTGCACTCAAAGGTTTCCAAAGTGTTGTGCCCTTGGGGAAGTGAAGTAGTTTTCCAATTCTTGGCTTATAAAATACAAAACAAATCTTCAGTACTGCCTTCTTTCAGAACCAAAGTAAGATGAAGTATGAAGCTCTAGAGCTTAATTTCTAAAGGCATGAAGATAAAGATAAATGGAGAAAAAACTGCATGTCACATAGACTGTGGTTATGTCACATGCATACTTAGCTGCTTTCATTTAGAAGTAGCTCACTGACACAGGAGGAATCACTTTTCCTTATTCATTGTAAAAGCATACTTCAGTCTGTGCTCATCACTCAGGTTCATAGAAATATTTAAGGTTTTTAACAGGAATGCAAGTCAGAACAGCATAACATGAGAAAATAAAGACCTAATCTTAGAATAAAGCATGCCATATACATGTTGGCTGAAATTAGACATCTGTATATTTCAGAATTGATGTTTTAATTGGTGTCCTACATTTTCAAAACTGACCTAGCAATGGTGAAGGACCATCATAGCCTCCCAGTAGGTCTTCCAGCTTATCCCAAAAGTTCCAAAATAGGGTTCAGTTTGAGACATTCCAGACCAAATGCTATTATCTTTTTTTGTGTCAGCTATTGATTTATATAGCACTTTCATGCAAAGTGACTACCAGTCACTAAAGAACAAATTATTATAAAGATAATAATATACATTGGAATTACTCATGTTTGACTTTGATAAATAGGAGAAGAAAAGGATACAGGTATGTTTATAGAATATTTACATCATATAATTAGAATAATTTATTATTTTATAAATCTTTTAAAGAATACATCATGGTAAGAATGGTATCATAGTATGTTTCTGTAAGGGTAAAATAATATATTTGAAAAAAATGTGGGATTGTTTTCTGTTAATACTTGCATGAAAGGGTTCATTTAACCTGACTGTCCGTCACACAAAAGATGTATAACAGCATGATATTTTACCTCTATCTTTAGACAGATTAGACCAAAAAGTACAAAGTAAAATGCTGATGCTCAATAATTAAACCCTCAGTATTGCAATGTTTTATTTAATTACCATTATGAAGTCAGTTCTGATCCCATTGACAGGTGATATTCAAATTTATTTTCATCATGGAGGGAACTCTAACTCATTCATTTTATTTTTCATTGATAGGGCAAAACATTTGGTGCAATGCAGGATGTTGAAATGGAGAAACTGTTGTATTTACTAAGGATAACTTAGTTTGTCAGGAAAAGATACACCTTAATTCTAACATACTTACAGAAAAGTATTAAGACCACTTGGAATTTCCCATCATTCTAACTTCAGTCTCACAATTCTGACAGAAAAAAGTCAGAATTATCATTCTCTTTTTTCCTAGTGACCCTAATACTCTTCCGTAGTTCCTGCTGTTCTCTGCCTTAAATTGCTATGTAGTGTCAGCCACTGCACCTACAGTTTGTTTTTTTTTTTTTTTTTTTTTGTCTCCATGTTTATTCATCTCCCTGCCAAGCTGCATTAAGCCATTTCACACTCCTTAAGACTTCTGGGAGAAAAATAAGTGTGTACTGTATTTAGACTCATTCTGCATACTCACATATGTAATTCTGAGGTACTCTAACAAACATAATAGCAAACTGGAATGTTGTCGTCCAAACATTGTGTCAGCCACTACATACAATAATTATACCGTTCCTTTGTGGTGTTGTTGTTTTTTTTTTTTCCAGCTGAAAAATAAATCCCATCACAGACGTCAGAAAGCAGAATAAATCAGTTGTCTTTCTTGTCTTTTCCTCTGTGGCTAATATTTATAAATGATAATCTCATTTAAAACAAGTTAGCCTTTTGTATATTAGATAATATTTAGTGTAATATTGCTTAAAAAAGGAGAATGGGATAAAAGAGAGAGATAAAAGAAAAAAGAATCCCAAAAGTTACAAGTATCATGCCTAGAAATGTTGAAACTTCTTGCAAGAGTTAAAAATAAAAAGTCAGTAGTCAAATAAAAACAGCATGACTTGTTTTAGAGGCGACATCTTCAGCTTCAGATCTGAGACAAAAATTCAACCTGAAAATGGTTACCTGTCGTGCACAGCAGGCCTGCTTTAATTCAACTTGCCTAATTTGTTTGTTTCTTCCAGCAAGGTGGAAGCGAGTTCAGGTGCTGTTGCTAAGCTTTTCATGCCAAAGTGCTTAAATTAGAAGACATCCATGTTATTTATAGAGCCTGGTTTAGAGTAAATGTTAGATCTGCTTGGTTTGATTGCGTTTAATTAGACTGCAGATATTTGCTGTAGAGAAATGTGCTTAGAAGAGCTGCTTCCTCGGGCTTTACCATGAAATTGTAATCCATGGCGGCAGCTGTGAGGTGTTCGTGTCATTGCATTGTGTGCTGTCTCCCCCCCCCAAACCATTGCCCCACCTCTTCATAGTACTGTGAAGCATGTTCAGTTTTAGTAACAGGAAGAAAGTGTCTTTTTCATGAGACTTCATCAAGGTGTGGTAAAAGTCAAACCACAATGCTTTTAGTTCAAGGTGTTATGTAGATTTCTAAGCGGCAGCATGCTGCTCAGTTTAGCTACAGATTAATCCAGATCTCAGATGAAATGTTTATTTATTTATTTTAAATGACAAGGCATCTTTGAACCTCCATACGAGTGCGACACAAAACTGTCTATTAGGTTTGTTTAATTTGAGGTGACTTAAGAAAAACTTATTCGGAATATGTTTATACTGAGATGATTAAAGGAATCACTAATTGTCTAATTTCCAGTGTAACAAGGCCGATGATAAAAGGGTCTACTAATTATTTTTGATCAGTTTTCTATTTGGGTTTCGACCTCAGGTCAGAATGAATCATGTAATAAATGTTAGTATCAAGCAGTTAGAAGTCCTGCACAGGACGCTTTGCAAGGCTACATTCAGACAATCCAATGTTTTTGCACATATGACTTGTCTGAATTTTTAAGACCTTTTGAACAGCACAAATCTGACTCGGGTCACTTTAATATGTGGTTTTAAATCTGATATGAAGTGAAGGTTAATGTCCATGATGCATATATCGCCTTGTCTGTAACTTTGGTAGCATGAGCAATGTGTGAACAGTAACAGACTGTATCTGTGATGGTGACCAGTAACTACCAGCTATAATCTACCAGTCCTGCATCACTAACAGAGGAGAGTTGATCAGTAAAACCATATTAAATAAATGATCTTGGATGATGGGAATGTACACATGTAACGTCTTCTTTCTGTTGATAATTGTCTTTGTGTCCATCCATTATTTCTTGCACACGGCCCATCTACCAGCTTGTATAACTCTGCGTCCCTGCACTGCAAGTAAAAAAGTGATTAGCACGCTTAAACGGCATGACAGACACAAAGAGCCTTTGGGTGAAACATTTCACCATAATTTCTTTGTTAATTGCTTCTCTGGGGAGACTTGAGAGTAAAGGAAGCCTGGGGTAACTAAGTCTGCCACCATTACACACTGGCCTGCTTTTTGGGAGAGACTTCCCCTCCCTTCCTCTACCCTCCTCATGCTGTCCTCCTCCTCCTTCTGCTTCTTAACATCTTACTTCCTACTTGCTTTTATTTTCTTCTATTTTGGATACTTATCCACTCCCCCCATCTTCCTCTGTTTTTACCTATGTGCACCATAACTTTATTACACTTCTTCTGCCTTCCTATTAATCAAATATCCCCTCTGTCATGTCTTGAGAGTGGTAGTTTTTCCCCTCCACCATGCTATCATCATTCTCCTCCACCTTGAGACAGAAGAGTGCATTAAAGCAAAGCTGCATCTTCACATCTCTGATTTATAGCATTTGATGGATAAAGTATCTTCAGGCACACAAGACAGCCATCAGGAAGGGAATGAAATGCCTTGAGTTGGTAGCCTTCATCTCTGTCTTTACCCTGTGGTGAATTATACACCTTGTTGCCCAGAAAGATAGAAAAGAGGAGTCTAAAACATGAAGAGCATTTGCTTTATCTGATCTTACTTTGATGTATCTACTAAAACACTGCGTTAGTCTTTTTTGTAAGTGTAGCATATTGGCATGTAAATCCATCAATGTATGAAAAAACGATCATTTTCCTGCCTTGAGATACAAACAAGTCTTTGGAGAAAACCTTTTCATTCACTGTCTCCTAGCAGTTTTAAATTGATGAGAGGATGGTTGAAAAAGGTTTTTGTTTTTTTTAAAAAAGCATTATTAAGGTCACCAAATGTGTTTTGCAAGAACAGGTGAAGGATAAAATATTGTTCAGTTTCTTCGAACGCCATTAAATTTTCACAAACATTTGCAATCTTCAGTGGCTTTACAATTACTGTGCTGAGGACCGACTTGGGGAACAGTAACAGACTATATACCAAACAACCTTTAACCTATCCAGGAATTCACTAAAAACCTCTGGTATTTTAGTCCAGTAATATTTTCATTTTTTTAATAGATAAATTTGTTTACAGAACATGTAAAGTTCAATACAAAGCTATGTATTTTCCCCAAAACTTCAGTTAGAATTTATCGGATTGTAAATTGTGTGAAATTAACTTCTGACTTTGACGTGTGTGTCAAGATAAAAAAGCAAAAGGTTGTATGAGGAAAAATCTGCATTGATGCAATTCACCAAGGAGTGAAACAGTAATTTTTAAGTTTAAGTAAAAAAAACCTCCGGCAGGACTTGAACTTAGGTTCTTGTTTTAGGAACCTGTTTTAGTGGAATTTTCCACTTTGTGTTTGTCATCATGTCTAATCATGTCTGTGTTGCTTAACCAAGCCACACAGCTCATCTTGCCAGATTTTTCTTCCTTTTTGTTTCCTAATGACAATTAAATTGACATTCATTTTCTATCCCCTCAACTCTGAGTTTGATCCTTAATATTGAGCTTAATATTAACTCTTGTCTTGACCATCAAACAAGTCAAAGACAAAGAATTTTAACATCCTAAAGTTGTGAAATATCAGAAAAGATTAAAATAAAAAATCTGAATATGAGTCTACAAAGGGATATAATAAACATTCATGTATACATTGTGTGCATGCATAAAGTATAGAAAAAGAATCTTTCTTTCTTTCTTTCTTTCTTTCTTTCTTTCTTTCTTTCTTTCTTTCTTTCTTTCTTTCTTTCTTTCTTTCT
>JBAMHX010000009.1:8112874-8146279 GCA_037177515.1 Pseudomugil tenellus | reverse complement strand
TTTCTTTCTTTCTTTCTTTCTTTCTTTCTTTCTTTCTTTCTTTCTTTCTTTCTTTCTTTCTTTCTTTCTTTCTTTCGTAACACAAATAATTCCAGTGTTGCTGTTGGATAAGGTGGTTTTATCTTGGTGTCTTTATCCTGGGTCTGAGTTGAATGAATTCCCATCTGTTCTCATAAAAAGTCTTCCTTTAAATTATTCAAACTTAAAATTACCATCATTAATTTAATATTTATTTAATGTTTTTATTCAAGTAGTCTAAAAGGCACGATGCCTTGGAAAGATACAAATCTTGAGATGCGCGCCTCATCTCCAATATTATTAGTAGAGCTAAAGAACAAGGTTTGAATCAAAAATAGAAAAACTGTGGTAATAATATTACCTGTAAAAAAATCTGCAGATGCAAAAATTTTTTATTCTATTAGTTGTTGATGTTTCAACCAGACGAGAAGATATGGAGCTTGTGCTCTCTCTCTTGTGCTCTCATCTCTATGTGACATGAAGGGCTGCTGCAACATAGTAAGAGTACCAGTTTTCCCCAAACTGAAGAAAGGTTAGCTTTCCAGACTATTCTGTCCTCTACAAATTTGTCCACCATTTTGTACATAAGTGGGTGGCATGGGGGGATTATTTTTGACACCGTTAGGCGTTAGTCAATTTTCACACTTCAAAAGGTCTAAAAGAAAAAGCGTGAACCGCAGAGTTGAAGGAGACCAGCTCACCCCCACTGATGGAAATGTCCCAGAATAAGTTGTCAGAACTGTTAACTCTGGCATTTTCAAAGAAACCATGTATGCCATATGACATGGTTGCTGTGGTGATAACCTTCTTCGCTCTCTTCTATCTCAAAGTAAATTCTAATACATTCAAATCAGGGACTTTTTAATTATGATGTTATGTACACAACAAATAGTTGACCTTTGGTCAAAGTAGCTGCTGATCAGTTAGAAGGCATTGACCTTTACTGGCTATAGAGGCAGAATGCTATATATGCATGGTAAAGAGTAGCAAACAACTTTTATACATATTTAGAGTAGCTTATAAATTGCAGCCCAATACACATTGATTTGGAACAATAGGCATAAAGCTCAAAATTTTCAAGATATAAAATAATGTGCAAATTTCTTTTACTTTAACCAAACAATTTTAACAACAAAATTAGAAAACAGAATTGAAAATAACTTTTGAGGTACCATGGCAGCAACACTGGTTGTATAGCACATAACAATGTGGAGAAACGTCTGATTACATTAACACTGAGGTGATGGACAACATAATGTTATCTCAAAAACCCAACAAGTCACTCCCCACTTCTTTGTTAAGTGTTAACTAGGCTTTACACGATCAGGATTTTAGGGGCCGATCACCGATCAGAGACCTTAAAAAAACCGATCACCGGTCCGATCACAGGAGGAAGCAAATATGTCTATTTAAACAACTTGTTTACCAATATTTTTTACAGAGTATCATAAAATGATTTTTTGTTGACATTTCTTTGTCCTGAAATGACTGAGATGAAAAGGTTAAACATCAATAAATAATGAACACAACTTATTGTAATTAAACGCACAAAGCTACAACTCATTGAAAGTTTTTCAAATTCCAATGACGTCATTGATCGGATCGGTGAATGAAGACTTTAGGACCGATCAAAAAATAGGGAAAAATTTTGAAATATCGGCCGATCCGTTAAAGACGATCCAATCTGTGGAAAGCCTAGTGTTAACTCTTATTGGCTCCTAATTGTAACTCTGTTCCTTGTCTTTGACTTTGACTGCACCCAACCAAACAGTGAAAGTAAAACAGAAGAAGTCATGTACGGGTGACTTACAGGACATTTATTCCCTAACTACTGTTTTGACCTATTTTTGTGATTTTAATTAAGCATAATGGTTTGGAACATTGGTTTGAAAAAGGGCATGCTCATAACTTGTCACTTTGATACATTACAACTGCCTTTCTGACCATTTTCAGACCTCTTCATCAGTTAAAGGAAAAATTCATGTAAAAGGAGAAAAATCCACAATTTGTTTTTTTCCCCTCTCTGGGCATAAAAGCTGCCAGTAGCTGTATGTTAGACTGACAGTTGCACAACTTTTGGCCACGATTTTGTCGTGGCAAGTCATGGCGTTCTAAGACACGAACTGGGAGGCTCCCGCACTGTTCACGTCACGTTTGTGCAATTCAGAGGGTGTTGTTCCTACTTGTGTATCCCATATAAAAAGGGGGCCTCTCCAACCCCAGGTCATTTCTTAATTGGCTGTGGAAGAGAGAACTTACTGAATGCCAGAGACACAGTCATTGCAGAGAAAAGAGGATGCCTATATATGGCGTGCACTGGCATGCATCGTTCCGTTGACTGCACAACGTGTTCACGTACAGCTGGCACATAGTTCACGACCTGGGGGTGAAATTTTGTCGTGACCAAAATTTTTAACATTTTAAAATTCTTGTCCCGACATTGCACACAGTCACGACGGGTTTACGCACTACTGACGCCAGTTTGCAACTAGCTTGCGCACTAGCACGACTCGAGTCCAGTGAACACTTTAAGCATAAAATTCCTAAACAGCACTTTCGATGTAGAGGTTATATCTGTAACAGACTGTAGGTCACAGAATTACTTCTTCTACTTAATTGAATCTGTCACTTCAGACCCTGTAAGAGCTTGTGCAATGTTAGAGCTGCTGCAACCCTCAGGCTGACAGCACTTTGGTGGTTGTCCCCACTGCACTGCATGACCCAAATAACAAAGCTTTTATCACCCGCCGGTTAACCTTTGAGGCTGATGATCTCTCATACACCCAGAAGCTTATCTCTGAGCCCCAGAGGTATATTCTGTTCCAGACTGCCACTGAGATGTTGGTACTCTGTGGGGGAAAAAAAAGAAAACTATTGATATTACTTATAGAAGATGAAGCCTAATCATTCAAAGCGTACAGCTGGGGGACTTGAATCAACACTTTGTTGCATGATAATTGAATAACCACAGCCATTTTTGAAACATGACCCCTCAGCTAACATCAAAAGACTTATCCCCCCTTTTGTTTTGTGTATTGGCTTTCATTAGTGTGAACTTTTCTGACCATTTTGCTGTCACAGCAGAACTTAACAGATGAACATCTATGTTCAATTTTCTACAGCATTGGTTGACAGCAGTCTTAGAGCTAATCTTAAAAAGGTTGGTTATTTATTCTGCCTTCAGAGACCTGAAACGTCTGAAATCTTGCAGCATTTTGCTTAAAGGATTAGTCATTTCATAAACAATTACTTTGCATACAAACCGTCCCTGGCACTTGCGAGGCTTGCTTAATTGAAAGATTACGATAGCTCGTAACTAAACAAGACTATGTTTCAGCCCATTTCTTAGCAATTTAATTCCCCTGTGTGCATCACGTGATATTAAGTGTTTGATACCTTTTCCCTCATTTTATGGTAAAATAAGTGTCTCAAAAACCTTGTTGTATACAATCTAATATTTGTTTTCTTTCCCCTGGTAGACAATAATAAAAACATAATACACTACAATTATTTTGACCTATTACACAGTAAAGTCTAGAAAAGCACTTGAAGAGCGCAGACCTCAGACAAGCTTTTTTTTTTTTCCCTCATCTCGCATGACAAAGAATCCCGTAATCACTTCATCGTCCCATTTTGGGCATATCCTGAAAATTTCATGAAAATCCATCAATTGTTTCTCAACTTATTTTCTTCACAAACAAACAACCAGACAAACTCCCGAAAACATTACTTCCTTGGCAGAAGTAAAATAGTAAATATGCAAAAATAATATTTTTATTTTATTTTTTTATTTTTAAGGAGTAAATAAAGGCATAAAAAACACATTATGTCAGGTCAGGCTTTAAAAACATTCACATTTCATTCAAATGACATTCCCAAGTCTCATGAGGTTTGGTGATTAGTTGACTAAATAGTAGTTTCAGGTTTTACATAAGAAACCTTTTTCAAATATTAATAGGGTATATGGAAGAATATGAGACATATTAAAATATTTGAAGCTGCATTATGTCTTTGAGAGCTGCCATTTAAATTAGATAGGTAATACAATTTAGCCAGAACTTCTTAATTTGGAGTCTGAGCTGTCAGAATTAAGCTTTGCATGGTGCATAGGTCTCACTGTGACTGAGCAAACTTTCACAGTTTAAAATAAAAAAGATGGTTTGTTTATTCAATAGAGGGTCACATGTTATATTGAGGTTATGAGCATGTTTTCTTCGTACACTTACTCCTGTGTCCTTGTTGCACTGTGCAACACGGTTAACAACCAGGAATCGGAATTCATTTTATCCTTCATACCCGACACATCTGCCTGAAAGAACTGATGACATGTCAACAGCTTGTCACCCACAACCCTGGTTGCATATGATGTTCACCTTTCATCTCAAGTCCTTGAAAGACACACAGTGAAGGAAAGTCAAAATAAAAAAAAATCATCTAGATATCTGAAGGTAAGCGTGCATACAAAGGTTTGTTGTCATCAGCAAAAACTTATTTGCATGTACAGGGATTTATTTTCCAACTGTCTCGTATAAATCCAACCATGTGTGCCTAGGCATTCCTGTCTCATCTTTAAATGTACTCAGACATACACACATATGCTCCGCTCCCCGGGGACTGGAGTAAATCAGTGAGTGGATTTTCAGGGAGTGACGGTGACAGGATAGACAGGATAGATAGATAGATGATGGAAAGGAGAAGAAGATGAAACCTGAAAATGGACCTTAGAAGTCCAAGCATGTAGACTACCTTGTGGTTTGTGTGTGTGTTTGTGTGTGAGAGAGAGCGAGAGAGAGACAGTGTTTGTGCAGAACAGACCTCTGCTGTCTGTATATGAGAGCTACCGCTATTCACAATATGCGGAGTCTGTGGAGGTAATGGATATGAGTAAGCAAAATTAGAACTGTGTTTAGCACAAAAAAATGTGTCACTTGCTCTTTCTTTAAAAAATATTTTTCTCCTTTTCTCTGTAAAACTTTCTGCCTCATGCAGGAATACACACATTTCCACAAGATGCACATGGCAGAGTCCTGCCATCTCCAAGGATGCACTGAAACATATCTGTCAAGCAGAACAGCTCCTTCTTTCCATACTGAACCAGAATGATGGCTGCATCATTACTACTGTTGGAAGCATGCTTGTGTGTGCAGGGTTTGAAAGTTTGTTTACTTACATTTGTGTGATTCCATGCCCAATTGTTATATATGTGTGTGTGTGTGTGTGTGTGTGTGTGTGTGTGTGTGTGTGTACAAGTGTATATAGTCATTGCCAACCCAGTGTCCATCTGCTTCGCCTTGGCAAATTGGAAAGTTTCTGTCCAACCTCTCCAGATGTATTATAGATCTCTGTCCTAAAGGCTTTTGTGGCTGCACAGATGTGTATGTTTGTGTTTGTGTACGTGTGTGTGTGACAGAGAGAGAGAGAGAGAGAAAGTCCTCTGTTGATTGTGAAGAGATGTAGAAGAGAAAGAGAAGAGGACATTCAGTAATTGTGAGATGGAAAAGAAAGATTTTGAAACCAGCAAGAAAGGGAGAGATGTGGAGTTAAATGAGAGAGTTTGAAGGAAAGACAGTCAAACTAATGATTAAGAAACAACAACAAAGAGTCTAAGGCTTGACAAAATGTAGGAGAAGGAGGATGATGTCTGCAGTTGTTAGTGTGTGAATAGATGGGAGCAGATCAGACGGCAACTCTACTGCTAACAGGCCAGACTGAAAGAGCGCCAAATAGAGTTTTGAAAGGATAGTTGACTCTCTTGGAAATGGCAAAAATGGGAAGAGTTTTCCCCTTAGCAAGAAAAGATCAGAGGCCACTGTGCTAAAACACTCAGATATATGAGATCCAGAGAGCTGTTCCAGGACAATCTTCACTACACAAGATAACATCACAGTCTATCTAAGAAATACTAAGAAGTTGTGTTGCGTATTTTACCACATTTTTTATTGAGACATATTCATATTGGCCTCTTTTATTTCAGCAAAAATTACTGATTTCTCAGAGAACAATGACAAACAGCAATACACACATATATGCTAATGAAACATGCTGTTGCAGCATCCTGTGCTTCACATGTAGCCTTTTAACTTAGCTAAACTAATCTTTATTAACAGTAAAACTGTTCTGTATTAAAAAGTTGCACTTTTTTCCCATCTTACTTGTGTCCTGACAACTTAGTTACAGATGAAACCCATCTATAGACAGAATTTGTGCACATCTTTATTACAATGTCCTCAGTTCTGTTTCTTATAGCAGTAAGTCTAACAGATACTGAACCTTATAAAGACGATGCTGTTGTGTTTGATTACAATAAAATGTTTTGTGATGTAGAGACTGTCCATAAAAGTATATAGTAGTATATGTAACATATAAATAAAGCAGTCAAGAGAAAGTTTATATGCACATCATAAACAGAGTGGGTTAGGGGAGGAACACAGCTACTCTAGTGAGCCATTAAAATAAAATTTTACTATCATAAACTAAGTAGTTTGACATTTATTAGAGGCTCAACATGACCATTAACTCACAGAGGGAAGCAAAAAACAGTTATGCAAGTTGAAGTTACTCTGTAAAGTTATTGTTCCAGCAGAAGACAGGAATGAGTGCGCTCCAGAATTATAAAATGTTGTGCAGGGTTACTGTTCACCTAAGCCAACATACCTGAACACATGTCCCCTTTTGCCTCACACCATGTCCACACCGGTTGTCTGTTGCCTCAAGCCAGACATTCATACATTTTTTATCAATCTTATGCATGCCCATCTGCACTGACAACCTCAGTGCATTGAAAGGATGTGTCTAAAATTCATACTTAACAGATACCAGGTTTTGTTGATTTAATGCCCAGTTTTATGTTTCTGAAGTTACATCATCAGTTTAAGCTGTTTTGCATTTTACATCTGCGGGTATGATACGTGTCTTTTCTTTTTTTCACATTTACCGTATCCATGTAGATATGTTGCTGCTAACTTCAGCTTACTTCATTAGTGTTCATAGACTGTAACAGATGCTCTTCTCATAAATACTTTGTCGTTATTTGTTTGACTGATACTTATTTCTAAAAAGCTGAAACAGATTGTTTATGTTCTATCAAAACCTGTTCATTTTGTTCACAAGCTGTTTAAATTAATGAGCTAAATGAAAAGGCATGAAGTAAAGGATTTTCCTGAAATTACTTACTTTTGGATGTTTGTCAAGTTGGTTTCATCTGGAGAAAAAGACAAAAGTAATGGCACATTTCGAGTAAGCAGTGATTGAGTCAAGAAAGATTATTTTAGAAGAATGGAATGAGATGTTTCAGCAACTCTTGGACATTTCTGCAGCTTTTTTTCTTTGAGATTAAATGCTTCTTTGTTTTTCGGGCTATCTTCCACTGGTTACTGGATTTGATGTTGTGACAGACACTCAAGCTTTGTCTGCGATGTTGGGTCAGGGGCCAATTTCCTGACATGGAGCAGCTTAATACAGACAGGCCATCATCTTTCTCATCCTCTCTGCCAGCTGTCCATCTGCTCCACCATCAACTACATCCGGCTATTTTCTTTCATTTGTCCTGTCTCTCTTCCACTCTCCATCATTCCACATCTAAATGGCTCGAGTCCCCCAACTCTCTCCCTTTTTCTCACCCCTAAGCTGTACAATTTCTCGCCCTCCACCTTCGCTGAATCCATCTTTCTTTGCTAAAGCATTAAAACTGACTCTTTTTCTCCCTCTCTCACCCTCCTTCTCTCTCCCCTATCCATCTGTCCAGACTAGTGTGTCTAAAAGGCTCGCGGTGGTGTGCTGTGCCAAGCCGAGTGCACAGATTTGGATAACCGCTGTCTGGAGATATGTCTGAGATAACAGCTATAGTCACTCACTCCTGGTTTGGCTGCCAACTGCTTGTGTGTGTAAAGCTAAGTGTGTGTGCATGTGTTTGTGTGTATGCTTGCTCAAGATAACCCTAAAGGCTCTCGCGGCTGTCCCAGCCAGCAGTGGTTTACAGCTGATAGCGACAATGAGGAAATTTCATGCATCACAAAAGTGGACACCTTGAAAAGCAGATATGCTGCAGAAGGGAAAACATGGAATTTGGTAAAAGTTTGACATTCAATCAGGGAAAAATAGAAAAAACACATACAGATTGCAGAATGTGATGAAATATAAAGCATCTGGACTCCACTTGAACTATTTAACCACCAGACCAGCCTTTGCGAGTAAGGCTACAGAAGGTTTAAGCAGGTCTCTATGGGACAGGAATTTAGAAGCTTTCTGCTATTCCGGCTAACACGACTTGTGCATCTTCGCATTGCACCTTAGTTTTAACTCTATTTGATGGATTTTTTTTAATGACCATAAAAACACGCTGATTTGACTGACGTAATCATGAAATCATTTGTCGGACATCACTGTGCAGAAGTAAAAAGAAGCTTAAGCAACTTAAATGTCAAGCCACAAAAACAGAAGCTCCAGCTGTGTTTAGAAATCACGATGGATGCAGTAAGTATGTTCATGAAATCTCAGGAAACCTGAGCCAGGTAGGAACATCTTTTCCTTTGCTCGGCAGCTCCTTAACCCAAGCACCCTGATGACGGCTGCAACAGCTCTCTGTGGATGACATGTGAAATCCCAGTTCACTGGATTCTGAAACACAACATGCCCCAGAGGAAGACAGGTGGATGTTCATTGGTATCTGAGGTGGAAAACTTCACATTCTCTTCAGTCTGCTGTCAGAAACAAATGATTACTGCGACTGGACATATCTGTACTCATCAGATCAGATCTTTCTGACAGGGATCAGAAGTTTACAGTACCAGATACAGCTGAACACATGCCTGTCTTCTGCCAGGGAATGTGGACTCTATGCATCCAAATGCATAGGTTTTCTATTTAATCCATTGCAAGTTATTATTTATTGTGGAAGTGTCTGAAAAGGGTTTTATTAGGGGCTCTGCAGGATTATTTTGTTTACTATTACTGGTTGTATTAATATTACAATATTCTTCAATATGAAAGCTATAGAACACCTATCTGCACCAATCTCTTTTCAAATTTAACCTGAGCAAAGGCAAAGGTTTTTAAATGTGCAGGTTTGTCTGAATGTAAAGATTTGATGATTCATAAAAATCCACTTTGCAATATTTCAAAACTGACTACCTTGAATCTTCTCTGACTTCTCTGACTTGCTGAATTAGTTTCACACCTTATAACCAACAATGCTTAATATATTAATATGTTCAGTAGACACCATCTAGACATTAAAAAAAGAAAAGAAAATGAAAAATTAGTCTTTAGAAGGACAGTGGATATATCTTGAAACTTAAGCCCCCATCCGGGTCAATATTGCCATTTGATAATATTTTAACAACAGTAGAAGATATGTATGCTTTTAAAAATGGAGAAGTACTTAGACTTCTTCTTTTGTGGGGGGGATAAACAGAAACATCCTGGGGTCTGTTTCACTAAGGGAGTTTAACAAGCCCTGAGTTTGAGAGATGACTCTGAGTTGACAAACCCTGCGATAAGAAACTCAGAGTTTTCCATTTCAGAACAGCTGTTCTGAGTTGGTTTTATTAAAAACATGTTAGTTCACCCCGAGTTAACCATGAGCGACAAGACTTTAAAAAGCCATCATCAATGGAACCCAGAAACAACGAGTCACCATGACAACCGCTTGAAAAGAAAGGTCTCCGTTCTTTACTCGCTGGAATTAGAAGTACTAATCCAGATGAGTATTAGGTTCACACTGAAAATAAAATATTTGTGGAGGATAATATATCTTTCTCCCTTCTTCTCTATGAGAATAAATTTGAAATGTCAAGAATAAAGTCGAAATACAGTCTCTTCAAAGTACGTATAGGCCTACTTATTTATTATAATGCTGTTTATGTGCTAAACGGAAAGAAATTTCCTTGCTGTTGATGGCCTCTAAAGTACAAGGTCACTAGTTCATCCACACTAGGCATTGTGTTTGATAGAGTAAAGCTGGTTCACATTAATCTGACAGACTTCAACTTCATGTAAACTTTTTTTTTACTTTATTCTCAAGACTGTTGTTACTTTGACATTATTCTTGTGATTTGGACCTTATTTTTGAAACTATATTTCAACTTTATTTTTGACATTTCAGGTTTATTCTCTAAGGGAGGAAGGGAGAAAATAATTAATGCTTCACATTTTTTGTCAGTATTTACCTAATACTCTGTTGTAGTGATTTAGATTAGACCCTAAGTTTTCAGGAAAAAAGTAAAGGAGAGACAGGCAGTATGCAAGAAAATTGCCGAGAGTGAATGTGTGCGTTTTTATATTTTATTTATGCAAAACAGCGTGTACATTCAATGCACGTTCATCAAGATTATCAATTGGCTTGGCAAACATTTTAGATGAAGTTTTGTTTTAATGGTGATGTACGGCTTTATGCGAACAATAACATATTTTGCAGTGAAAAATCATAACGCTTCCATAGATACGTTTCCGTGAGTGAAAAAAAAAAAAAACGTTAAATCGGTGCCTAATCATGATTTCGTGGTGAACATCAAACTGCTTGTAAAGAAGCACAGCCTCTTTGTCAATAAACGGACATGTCATGTTCGCAAAAGACGAGACTGACAAAGCGAGTGGGATTTTAATTCAAGGAAATTGAGCACACGTGCTTCTGAAAAGGGAGGAGACTGAGATAAACTCAGGGTTTCCAGCAGAAAACCTGCTGCCGACCAGGTTAGGTTCAGAGACACTGTTGCTATAGCACCTGACTCAGAGTTACACCTAACCTTCTTTGTGAAACGGGCTAGAGTTAACCCTGATACTCTGGGTTATTTAAACCCTCTTCCTGAAACCGAAAACCCCGAGTTGGCCTCATTTCAGGGTTAACTAACTCAGAGTTTTCAAAAACCTGCTTTGTGAAACTGACCTCTGTGATGTTAAATGTACACTTTAATCACATATCCTAGCAACAACATTTCTAATATAGTAGATAATTCTCACATAAAGTTTGAATTAATTGAGAAATGTTGAGATTTCTCAGTTTGTGGAAATCATTTATTGTTTGACTGTTAAAGTTTCTCTCAGCTGTTTGAAATGAAGCCCCAATGACACGCAGAGCAGCATCATTATTGCCACTGACATATTGATTGCTGACATAAAAATGATGTCTGCTTGTTTGGACTTATTTTTTTCTCTTTTAGAGACAGTTGACAGTATGTACATATTTTCATCCATTTGAATTGTATTTGCAATCCTGAAGCGTTATTCTGTGTGTCAGTCAGTTTGGTGAGTTTTAGAGTGTTCACATGTGCATTATATCATCTAATCTTCAGTGTCTTTTGGTGAATTAGACCATATTGTCTTCATCTGCCACTGGTGTTTTAGTCCTTCATTTGGGTTCCGCTTCCTTATCTCCAGCTCCCACAATCTATGACAAATACAAACTAAAGCAGGGGTCACCAACTCCGGTCCTCGAGCGCTACCATCCTCCAGGTTTTAGTGGTTTCCTGGTACACCACACCTGATTAAAATGAAAAAGTTCTCCAAAAACGTGTTGTCATCTTCTGCACCTGCTTGTTAATTAGCAATCGGTTTTGAATCAGGTGTGTTGTAGAAGGAAGACACTAAAACCTTCTGGATGGTAGCCCTGAAGGACCAACGTTGGTGACCCCTGAACTAAAGCAACAGTGGGCTACTCTGGTCCCTGAGAGCTACAGTTCTGGATGTATTAGTAGTTTCCCAGCTGCAACATACCTGACTCGAATCAGTGAGTAATTGGAAGACTTATGCCAAGTTTATTGTCAAGTTCAGCACGTCTACTAATTATGTCTGATGTGAGTCAGGTGTGTGGCAGCAGGGAAACTCCCAACACTTACAGGACTGCAGCTCAAGTTAAAGTTTGACTGTATTTACGAACGTATGGGAATCTGCCAAATCCCATATTTGTCAAAAAGATCACAGTCGATAACTGATAGTTTATTTCCATATCTGGTCTAAAATTCAGTTTATGCATTGCACATATGAACACCACATCCAGCTACCAGAAACATAGATTATAGATTTTTTTTCCTGGCTTTCTGGCACCTGGGGTTCTCTGATCGCAACCTGCGATAAGTGGTTTACATACTGAAGCATGTAAACCGCTTATCTCAGGTTTCAGGATGTGTCTGCTGGCAATGATACAGTATAAGTGCCTGAGATAAGAAAATTTGACACATGATCAGAAATATGGATGCTTAAATGACCATATACACAGAGACACGAATTTTCTGTTTTATCAGATTATGCGTAATTGTCATGTTCAAGTGGTGATCAAAACCTGGATAAGACTCAAATCTGGGATGCCTCCCTGTGAAATTTCCATCAGATAGTTGGCACCTGCCTACACATAGTTCAGTGGGTTTATGACATGATGTATTCCAGATTGAATTTGACCTTATACATAAAGAGTTATTATTAAAAAGTAAACATTTTAGCCATTTTTGTTCACCGGTTGGGTCACTTTGACCTTAAAGCCAGTTAAAGGGAAGCTTAAAAGGCCTTGGAGAAAGTATAAACCATGAAATGTCAGGAACATATCTCATTCATAAGATACCAGCTTTTAAACACTCCAAATATTGTCATGTTTCAGCTGGATCACAAATAAGTTGCAAAAGAGAAAAAAAAACGGTGTGTAGTGTGTAGAAGGGTGTCTATATTTAGCTTGTCTGCATTTGTATGCAGAGTAGCTACTGCAGCGTTGTTTACTTGCAGAACATTTGAGATGTGTCAACTAAGCTTTGGAAACTGTGTTTGCCTCTAGTGGAAGTTGTTGAACACAATGTTTGACTAATTCTTGAACACAGATGAGTCAGCAGGGGTTTAACATTGACCAAGAGTAAAAAAAATCATAGCAAACTTTGTTCCCCTGTAAATAACCAGCACATGATGATACAATTCAGAAGTCTTACTGTTAAACAGGAATTTGTTCACATTTACCACATAAAAGTCTGATGTTAAATTAGAAAATTAAAGCACTTATTAATGTATAAAATGTGATTAATGTAGTTTTATGTACAAATGAGCAGATATGACCAACTTCAGAATACATTTTTCTATTATAATTAGTGGTATTTGACTTAATGTTTTATACTAAAGTTATGTGTTTACACCTGCTAAAACAAACCATTTAAAGCCTTTCTAATCACATGTAGTAGTGGGTTTATCTTTAGTTATCTGAAAGGTACAAATTCCCAGTCCAGTTCGCCTCTAGCTTCCTAAGAACAAGTATAGTCACCATGACTGGAGGGTTTTCAGTGCACTGTGCCCTAATAGCTGTATTATTATTATCATAATTCTAGCTATAAGATTGACAGATATGTTCATCCCTACTCAAAGGGAAGAGAATGTCTTAAAAGCTGAATTAACAAAAACTCTAAAGATAAAAATGATCCATCCCCTTTTTTTTTTGTACACCCACACATTGTTTCCTTTAATGCCAAGTTGAAGCCAATTAAACTCTGCTCTTCTCCAGAATCATTTGACACAGGATTGAAAGCCAATTAAACACTTTCACATTGCACTCTAGACTGAGATGTACACAGGTGGTAGCAAGCTTTTTTTGACTGGTGTAAAGAAAGCTTTAGAGACAGCGAGGTCCCTGACAGTACTATTATTGGCTGTACAACTTGTACTACTTTAACTTCCCCCGTAAAGTTGCTGAAATTCATCTTGAGTTTATTTAATGTACCTAAAAGTGACTCAACTTGGAAAAATCCAAACTGTTCCTGAAAAAGTAATGATTCAGTTTAACATTTCAGATCTAAATAATGCAGTTTTTGAGAGTCAAAACTTTATGTTAAAACTATTACAAATGTCACGGAGGAAGAGGGAAGTGTCATCTCTTCACTTCAGTATGTGGTTTGCAGATGGATAGCTCAAAAGATTGAAGGTTCTTTTTTGTTTTCTTTTTTCAAATAATTGTCTTTGAGCCTTTATTTATAAAAAAAATGTACCGTTTTTATGTGTTTTTCATACTGACTTATTGTGTAGCAATTAAAACCTAGTTCTGCAGTTTCTATGTCAATTTCAAAACATTTAGGAGAAATTTAAACTTTTGAGGAACAAAATATGTTTCCTTGAGTTTGACCAACTGTCTTCGTCATTTATTAACTAATATTTGCTAAATTCATTTAGAGATTGGTGGGAATGTGGGAATTTCCAAAGAAACCTTCCTACTGTTCTTTAATCAAGCAATTACTGCATAAGAAGAAAATCTAGATGGTCCATCTGATTTGACATTGTAGTCAAACTACACCAAGTTTAACTGGCCAGTGAACCAAGATCCACAGATTTGAAACAGATGAGTTTGCTTCTTTGATGCACACCAGAGTTTGAATGGCACTGGCTTTCACCCACACAATCCTCTGCTGTCCACTATTTGATGAGTAAAACTTTGTCTTTCCTGTCATTATTTTTATCTTCCTAAAGACCTGTTTTTGTTCAAACTTATTTTATGAGGGATGGCATGTGACAAAGGTCAGCAGTACTGTGTGTATAAAACAACTTCATAGCCATTGCTACCACTCACTCCTCTCCTAATGAAGCCACCAATCCCCACTAACAAACTTAACGAATGTCTCAGACATCAGGCACTAATTGCTGGGAGAAAATGCTCTCTGCCTAATTACTGATATTTCCTGCTTCACCGATTGGACCTGCAGCATGCAGAGAATGTGGAGATGGGAGGGGGGTCTGGGTGGGTTATTATTTTCCATTTGCTGGGACAGTTCCTGCAGCAAAGCTGCACTCTGAAATGTCTTCCATAGGTTATTTATAATCACTAGGAAGTGGTAAAGACAGGCTGCGTTAGAGCAAGGGAAAGAGAGAAAGCAAATGTGTTGGACAGAGAGGGAACAGAACCAGAAATTGAAGAAAGGCTGAGAGAATACTGAACTGTATAGAGAGGATGTGTGAGATTATGATGTGTGAAATGATTCAAGCAGCCAATATCAAATGCTACATAGTGCTTACTTTTAACATTTTAGACCTTACCAAATTCTTGCTGGTATCAGCTATTTGTAAGTAGCAATCCACTTACATATATAGGTGTTGTATTGATGGTCATTTTATAAAAATATACACTTGCCAGCAGGGCCAGTTTAACCTACTGTTGGGCCTTTTGGCTAAGAAGTTTGGAGGCCCCGTCCCACCCTCCAAACACAATAAATAATATCTATGTTTCCAGAAAGTTTTGTTTTTATTTAGTTTTATTGAAACATCAATAGCATGAATATATTGAACAATAATGAATATAATTAGGGCTGCGGTGGACTGGCGACCTGTCCATGTATACCCTGCTTCTTGCCTAGTGATTCCTATGATAGGCTCCAGTCTATCTCGCCAGTGTTGCATCAGAAGATGTCACTCCTGAGCATACATTTATTGTTAAACTGTAATAAGATCGGTGAACAGTCGGTGAACAGGCTGTATTTACTGTATTTCTTCTACGGTTTTAGGCCAAAAACAGATAAAATAGATGTCTCATCTAAACCTATAAACAGAGCAAACTATTTATTTTCATCTATGCCAAATCTCATTTGGAAGACACAGGTACATGAAATCTGAACCATATGGCTCAGTGCGCCCACTATGACAAACATTTGCAACAACACATATCTGAAAGTTCTGTTCGCATCATGAGGTATCATAGTAGCCTGTGTCTTAAGTAGGGGCTACTGCAAAGCCTTTGCCATAAACTGGCTACCATGTTTGATGCTTGGTGAAATCATCATGACAAATAAGGATGTGAACACTTCAAACAAGTCATTATTTTCTATAGTTTTCTTTTGTGTTTATTTTCTTAGCTATTTATCCAAGTTCTGTCCATTTTCCTTGCACCATTTCATTTCTATACATCTTCTTCCTGCTCGTGATCTTTAAAATCATTCCAGATAAAATTATACAAATACATTTTCTTTTAATTTGGAGTTTGCATCCTCTAATTATTATAAGTCTTTCCCAAATTGAGCAAAATTTTTGATGTCTGTCATTCAGACTGTAGATGACCGTTATTCCTGTCAATGACATTTACTTCCCTTCCCTTTTAATGGATATTTTCTCAATTTATCCTTAGTTTTATCTCTTATTTCCTTCCTTCATATTCCTTTCATGTTCAAAATGACCTATACTCATGTAAAAGGGTTGGGTCGATCTGATGGATGGCTGGTCGAGACACATTAGAGCAAATTTCTCAAGCAGTGACATGCAGCTTCACTTACTTCCTTCATGCTTGTAATACTCTTTCCCCCAAATTTATGTTGGTGTATCAATTATTGAGATTATGAAAGCAGGAATGAACACATAACCTGCTAACACCTTTGGCAGAAAAAATGTTTGTCAGACTTGATGTTTTTTTTTTTTTTTTTAACAAGATTCATTTGTGCAGTGTTTTAGTTACCTCTAATTTCCTACTGAAGGACTGGGAATCATACAATATCATGAAGAGTTTGCTATTTGTATGATGTAAATTCATGTCATAGAACTAGTTAGTGACATTTTTGCACTCATTTACTAGGGTTTAGAGGGTGTTTTGGGAGTGATTTCATAGGGAAAAGCATGCAAAGACTTTCCTTCTACAAAGCAGTTATACGCTTTCTTTAATGACTATCCAATCAAGGTGCCAGAGAAATTATACTGTACTAAAGGGCTAGATCGATGGCCAAAATTCTGCTCAAAACCATGATGAATTGGTCTTCAGGTTTGCTCTCGTACTTGACTACAGCTCCCTCATTCAGCATCTCAAACAGGATGGGTAATTAAATAATAATTAACAAGATGACAAAGACAAATTAGACTAAAAAGTAGAGTAGGCATATTCTCCCATGACTCTACATCAACTGGAATGTCATAAACTAAAATTTTTATCGCCGTTGTTATCAGTGTATGGAGTTAAATTTATAAATCAGTTCTGACATTAAGTTAAATGGATTGATTTTGACTCGCTGTACTCCAGATTTCCACAGATTAACAGTGACAGACAGTGAATCCATTATTCTGAATGTGTGTACAATGTGTGAGTTAGTGGGAGTGGGTGGAGGATAATTGCTGGAGAAGTGGGCTCCCCAGGGAGGTGTGTATTCTCACTGCTTTGATTCCTAAACAGCCCAGAGATTTTATGTTAAGCCCTATAGCTTGTCAGCAGCCTTCAGCAAGCCTCTGCTACAGAGCCTCTGGAATGAAAAGTGATTGAAACACACTTTGGTTAAGAATGGTTTTCCTTTCCAGCTGCTGTGAACTTTACAGAAGTTTTTCTTATATAAGCCAAAAGATTATACACTCAGTAATTTAATATTTCTAGTCGTTGCCCTTTTTCAATCTTGGTCTTGGCTTGTGTTGCATGCTGTCAACTCAACTTAGGTCACTTATTTCAAGCAGCACTGCAAAATGGCCACTTACATTTAACTGACAACACATTATATGTGTGCATCCTCTCTCCTGGAAAAGAAAATTTTGGCTGCCAGCACTGTAAGTGATCTGTAATCACAATTTCTTTGTAAAGGTCAGAAAGAGCAGATAACAGGAATAAAACCAATAACATTGCTTCCAGTACCACCACCCAGTCAGGCTTTTCCTGGTCTCCAGTGAAATGTCTGGAAATCAACAAGAGAGGCTGAGATGAAATGTAGTTCATAAATACATAGACTACAGAGGATGAACGCCAGAAGCCCAAATGGAAGCATATTGTTACTCGTGTTATTGGTGTGTGTGTCTTACACACACCAATAAAAATGTTCCCAAAATATCCATGTTGTCTTAAAGAGTCTGCAGGGTTTTCTTTAAGTTTCTTTACAAGTGTCCATTAGGTTCTCAATACAAAGCAAGTCTTTCAACACAACATGGTAACTACTGTAGTTAAAAACAAACAAAAAAAAAAATAGATGAAGTCATCCACAGTGATAGTTACAATGAAGTAGCTCAGTCTGACCAGGACATATTTCATACTTCAGATATGTTTTTCCAAATTTCTAAAGAAATACTGTGGCAATTCCTGCTGTACATTAAAAGCAAATAGTTCTCTCTAAACAAAAACACTGTCAGACTATGTATTTCTAAATGTGTCAGATGAGTTAAGCTTGTACGTGAATTCTAACCCGGACTATTTATTTTCAACTTCAGGCCCTAATTCTTACCATTGTGAGTCACGTAGAAGCAAAATGAAGCGTGAGTGGGAGGGAAGTAGAAAAGGGCAGTTATTTCAGAAGGCATAGTGCGGGAATGAACTAGCACATTTTTACAACTTCTACCAGATCTTCCATTCTCCACATAAGCATTTGTGGCCAAATAAATGAAAATTGGGCCTCTTTACATAGAAGCAGTGATGAAGATGAAGCATTTTGACCCATGATTAGAATTTGCCCTGCAACTTTTTAGGAAGCACTGTAAGAACAAACCAAGAAACTTTTATATTTTACTGCTGTGAATTCGAGTTAGCCCTGTGATGGACCGGAAACCTGTCCAGGGTGTATCCTGCCTCTCAACTGCAGAATGCAGGGATATGCTCCAGCTTCCACACGACCCTGATTTGGATTGAGCATCATAGAAAATGAATGAATGGATAAATAGTTTGTTTCATGATACTGGGTTGCATACAATATCACTTTCTAGAAATATTCACATCATTCCATCTTCACTGTGTTTATTTATTGAATGCATAGAGAGGAAATGGTTAGAGTTTAACAGAATTTTAAGTTTCCATAAAAATGGCATAATCATGTCCATAGATTTGTTCATGTGAAGTTTTGCCTATTAGCATCCCTAACTCCCCCAACTCAGCTCAAACGATCTTTAGTATTTGGGTTGCTTAGTTTCACAAACAGACGCTTATATTCAACTGGTGTTAGATAGAACCGTGCGTTCCTATGCCATCTCTGACAAATCCCATAAAACTGACGGATTTGTTTCAAAACCTCATCCTTCTGAGGTAGAAGACATGCTCAAATAAAAAAGAAAAAACTACTTTTCATAGATACATGAAAATACGTAGCTTTTTCAACTACATTGTGATCAGCCTTTAATAATTAAATAGGTAAAGCATTTATGTATACTGACCCTTGTTTCTACAAAAATACACCCTGATAAGTTTCAAATATTTGTCAGATCCAAGATCAAATTTTCAGCCTAGTTTCCACCTTACTGTGAAATAATTCCTATATTTTTTACTTGTATTATGCTTCTCTAATACATAATACCATTAGCTTGACATTTGCTCCATCAGAAAATAACAGTGGTAGATGAACTGATGATGTCACCAAAGAGCAAAAGTTTTAGATGTCTTTCGCTTGACTTTTACTCTATTTTTCAATTTCTTCCATGGTTTTGGACGAGGTGAGACTTTAGTGGTTGGGGCAGTGTTATACCCCGCTGTGAAGGTCAGTGCTGCGTCTGATAAAAGTAGTGCAAAGAAAACTTCCCCTCCCTCCTTTCTCCTGTAATCTCCGAGCGAGGAAAATGCCAGCTGCCAGTCCCATTTAAAGAGATAAGGACCCAGCCTCAGTTGCATCTGCCTGGCCTCCCAGAGCAGGAAAGCAGGGAGGAAATAAATATGCAGATGATGAAAAAGCTGGACAAGGAAGAAATGTTTAAATATATCCCAGCTCACAGCTCAGTACCTGTAGCACCCAGAGAAATAGATGGTGTAGGCTTTTCCAGGTTTTATCATATTGCTTGAGCATGTGCGCGTGTGAGAGCCCATGTGCCTGGTGTCCAGTTTTCACTCCAACTCCCAGCTGACAGAGTGAAATGAATGGCCTCTGCTATGGATTTTTAGCAGACAAGTCCCCCTACAACCATCTTATATCTTATTACCAACAGCCTCAGACGCTCAAATTGATCTTTATCAGTGTGAAAAAAAAGTAATCCCCCATGGCATAGTCGACCTTTATGCTCCTCACCTTACTTTGGTGATTTTTTTTCCACCCATGACTGTTGTGTGTAAGCTTAGTGTGTCCCATACAAGTGGAAACTCTAGGAAACACATCAACAAGCTGTAAGCACATCCAAGGTGATACTTTCTGTAGATAAGAATGGAATGAGAGTCATGATCTGCTGCTGCTGCATCAGAATAATCTGCCTGCTATAATTTGTCACTTTTTGTCACTTGAGAATAAATTGTACCTCTGTTGGCAGGGAATTATTTTTGTGGAATAGTGATGAGTTAAGGAGACATTTCTTTCAGCAGCTGAAGCGCACAGTTATTCAGAGATGACAGATCACCTCTTCAAGCTCTAGGAACATTGTCATTTTCATGAAAAGCAGGCGGACAGTGAAGCTCAGCTAAATTTACTGAGCATGAACTACCATCACTTGGGTTGCACTAATCGTGCTTTTTTTTTGTATTTACAATTTCCACAATGGAGGAATGCACTAGTCGTAACCTTAAATCTCCAAGTACAGCCATCTGTTTCAAAGATCTATGGAGCTGCTTTATTTCCCTAAATGACTTTAGTTATAATGGTGTTGCTTAAGGTCACTGCAGAGGATTTACACTGATATATCAATGTAAAGCACAGCCGAGGCAGCTCGTTTTACAGTAAAAAGTGGATTTCTGCTAAGTCATAAAGCCGACCATGTAGAAACAAATCGAACTGCATGAAGCGCTTTAAGCAACTTTGACGCATTAGAAGGTTTCATTTAATTTTAGGTTGGAAACGGCAACTTTAATATAAATCATCATTTTATTCTTTCCTACAAGCTGACTTTTTTTAACAGCCAATGGTGGCATCTGTTAATTTTCATTTAAATCTATTAGATTATGAGGCAGCAGCATCCGAATTAGCAGTAATTACCTAAACTAAAGTTATACATATAGAAGGATTTTTTTTACCCAGAAAAGAAAATCAATGGATTTATGATATATTAGAGTATGTCTACACATTTTTACAGTGTTTAGTGGATGAAGGTCACTGAATGATTGAGTGAAGCTTTGCCCACCAGCAGATTAATGTGCCTGTCCTGTTTACCCTGACTCTGTTAAAGCTATGCTCTGCTTAGCACGTCTAATATTCAGCTACCAGAACTGATGATGTTTGAGCCAGATACTGATTCTCAAAAGAAGACGCAAATTAAAACAAGGTCCAGTGCATATAAAAGGATGTGAATAGTAAGGTCTTCACGTTCTGTCCCCTTCAACAATGTGAGAGATGTCCTACTTACCACTCGGGCATCCGACAGATCGATAAAGCCCAAAGCTCTTGCAGCTCTTCCAGCCTGCAGCTTCTGCTTTGTTCATCGTTTATGAGCCACAGTGCTTAGCTCCTCTTTATTATGTCCATCTGCACCTAGCTTATGTTTAATTCTTTTTGCACTAGCAGTAGATCGTTGGTTTCTCACATGGAATGGAGCAAACACCATCCAGCATGTTACCTTGATGGTTCCGTAGATTTTCTGTTGTCTGGCCTCCTCTGACTAACACTCGGTACTACTTTGGTGATTTAAAGCAGAAATCTAGGCATTATTTGCAATGTTTGCATCTTTAGCTCATAAAACTCCCTTCTTCATACTTCTAACTCTGAAGTAGTCAGGCTTTAGAAGTTAAGTCTGTTCTCCTCAGGAAAGTACTACTAGATGATTTATGCTTTTACATACAAGAAAATATCACTTTTTTTGGAAATGTGTTACACTTAAATGTCCTTCAATACAAACCTTTACTCATTATTTATCTTACAGGAGCAGCTCTCAATCTCAAGTTAAATGTCTGTCTTATCTCTCTTGATGAGTCCTAAGTTAAAATTACTGTTCAGAAGTTAGAGGGATATTGTCACTTTAAACACTTTAACAGGGTGTGCAATGATCTGCTACATCTACTAAAAGACCATTATAGCTGCTGTCAGTATGGAAATATCTAACTTTGGCATGCCTTGCGCCTCACATTGTCTCTCCTTTGTTCTATCATCAGATTCTGTCTGCCAAAGGTGTTACACAACAGTCTGGCAAATGACAGTTTGTTAGGGTGATGTGCTTATACATATAAAGTAAGATCTTTGTCTTTTGCTTCTGTTTTATAGGGAAGTGTCAGTAGTGTGACGGGATATAAAAAAGACTTTTTTTTGAGTGTGTTAAGAAATAATTGCACATATTGACTTTTTACACTAATTTAGCATTAATTTCCATAGCACTGACAGTGTTGTAGTGAATGAATAACTTATCATAACTGATTGCATTGTGTATTAGCACAGCGCTTTTATATGTGTTCGATCCCAGCTACTGGGGAAATGTTTTTTTTTTTCATGTAGGACAGTAAGGGAAATATGGTTTAAAAAAAGGCAATTCTTAAGTAAAATCCCAAATGGAGAGATACTATCTGATGTTCATAATCTTGTGTGCAAATGCACAAAAAAGCTCATCAGTCTTAGAAATGTTTTTTTGTTGCCTGTAACAGAAACTAAGACTTGTAATGTCTGCTGCAGTGCTGCTTTAACTAATGAAAGCCTTGCCTTTTCAGTCATGCCTCATGCTGCCTCTACCACCAGCAGTTTTTAACCTCCTTACACCTTATTCACTTGTTTCTCTCCCAGATTCTAGAAATTATTAAAGAAAGAGACAAGAAACCCCCATCAGCTAAGAAACATTTTGCCACACTACATTAGGCTAGTCTTTAGCAGCAAGTGAGCTCACATTACAATGAATTATAGCCCCCAACCATTTACAGATCTGTGAGGAAAAAGAGCTAGTGGTGTAATATTTGATGGTGAAGCAAGAGGGAAGAAAAAGCAATAAATTTCTCCTGGGTCATAACACCTCTCAGCAAACCCATACAGCAGATGGAGCAGGTGAGGAGACATATTAAACACCCAAAGACCAGACATGTAAGAGGCTAAACAGAAAAGTGAGATAAAAAATTTTGAAGAGGTGGTAATATTTACATTCCTATAGTACTGTGTGTTGGCTCATAGATATGAGCATGTACAGTACTTTGTATACCTACCATTTCAAATATCCATGAACTCAGACTTCTGTGTGTGAGCAAGTCTCATATACTGATAAAAGTTCAAATCCAATCAAAGAGCGGCTGTCTGTTTCAGACAGTGTGCAGGCAAAGATCTAGGTTAGGGTATCAAAGGTTCATCCTGCAGGGCCACAGTCCTGCAGGTTGTCAGTGCATCTCAGTTCTAACACAGCTGACTCAAATCAATGAGTTATTGTGCAGAACTTCATAAGCTCTTGAGGCAAGCGTGTTGGAGCAGGGACACATTTACAACCTCCAGGAATGCGGCCATGACTGAACTGGGTAGCGCAATCTAAACGGTGTATGTGACTTTTATACTTCAGACAGGCAAGGAATATCTATTTCCAACATTGCAACACAGAATCAAACATTACCAGCAAATAGGTGTTCAGAAGTATGTGCTGGGAAATTCATTGCACATATGTAGTTTTCATACTAACGAAAATTAAGTGCTCAAAATGTTAATTTCCACTGAGTGTTGGAAATGCCATGTGAGGATGGTGGAGAGGTTCATTGTCCTGAGAAGTAATACATATAGGAATCATACACGTTTCTAATATATATGTGCTTTATATAACTGATTTAATGTTTTTTGTCTTTGCTTTAAAGTAGCATCATTTAGTCACAGCAGACTCGTGGTTAGTGGTTCTTTTATGTTAATTTGATTGCAGAGGGTATCACAGAAGCACAGAGTTAGTTAAACTTAACTCGACACTTATTAGTACATAATGATGTAGTTTAGTAGTAAGTGTATTAGAAAAAAACAAAAAAAAAAAAAAAAGATAGACTTGCTTACAAAAAAGGAGAAAAAAAACCAGCAAATCTGAGGCTAGACTCAGACATGAAGAACTTGTTACATCAATATTCATCCAGGTTGCTTTTGTCAGCTATCTTTCTGTTTGCTGTCATGTCTGATGCAACCTTGGCCGCTGTGCCACTGCTAGCAGCTATCAGAAAATTTATATGATTTTTCATTTACATTTATAACCAATTAGAGCCTTATAGCCCTAAGCATTCAAAAAGCCCCAATCTAATCTGATCTAACTCAGTTTTTTCCAGATTTCATAATTTTAAATCAAGTTGAAATAAAATCATGTCTGTTCAATTATACAGCTTTGTATCATCACATGTATCAATGATTGCAATGGAACAATATAGCACACTCTTCACTTTTTCTGTGTCTTTGAGCCTCGATTCTCAAACTGTGGTACGTGTACCACTGGTGGTATTCAAGCTCCCTCTGGTGGTACTTAAGAAAAAATCATATATCTGGCAAAATCCTGGAGTTAGTGCCCTTTAAAAAGCGATATCTCTGGAATTATTACTTCGTTTTTTGTGTGGAAAAGACAAAAGATTTTGTTCCGCAGCTAGCTTGCTAATGGAAGAGCGTCATCTGATTGGCCAAGTAAATGTCCTATGAGATTGTCTTGCTCTGTCACATGTTGTTACACCTCCAATTGGACTGCTTTATATCATCACGTGATGTATCAAAGACTTAAATGGAACAAGATGACCCACTTCTTACTATCTTGTGTCTCAGAAAGAACTACAAACACATTTGGGCTTATTTTGGGTGGGAGAAATAAGTCACACACCATCTTTGGCAAAGTCAATAGAAACGGCCTGTAGGAGGCATCAGCTGCAATAACACAAGTGGTTATTTTTGCAGTTTTTATACATTCATTCATTCATTCATTCATTCATTTTCTACCGCTTATTCCCGAACGGGGTCGCGGGGGGGCTGGAGCCAATCCCAGCTACACAGGACGAGAGGCGGGGTACACCCTAGACAGGTCGCCAGCCTATCACAGGGCCACACATACACAGACAAACAACCACACATGCTCACACCCACACCTATGGGCAATTTAGAGTCTCCAATCAGCCTATCCCCAAGCTGCATGTCTTTGGACTGTGGGAGGAAGCCGGAGAACCCGGTGAGAACCCATGCTAACACGGGGAGAACATGCAAACTCCACACAGATAGGCCACCGCCCGAGCCGGGGATCAAACTGGCAACCTGCTTGCTGTGAGGCTGCAGTGCTAACCACCTCGCCACCGTGCAGCCCAAGTTTCAACCAACAATGTCTAAATAAATGTTCTACAGAACGCAAGCAAAACATTAGACATGGTGGGTGGGATGATTGTTATCCTCTCCTTTTACCCAGTTTCTTTCTGAGTTCAAAATAAAACATATGGACATTATCATTACATTCTTATTTAAATGGATTCAGTTTATATGGACCAAAATCTCTTGTTGATGTCACAGGTCACAGGAGATTGGACAGACTGGTTGGAGATGATAGAAGGGGAACAGAAAAATGGACCAATACTGGTCTGATGAGTCTCCACATTCAGACGGTAGGATCAGAATTTGGTGGAAACATCATTAAAAACATGGATCCATCCTGCATTGGATCAATAGTTCAGGTTGCTGCTGGTGTTATGTTGTGTGTGGGGGGGGGGCATTTTCTGGTCCTACTTTGGTCCCTTTAGTACCAACATGACATGGTTTAAGCAGCACATATTCCTACTGAGCATGTCCATCCCATAATGAGCACAGTATAGCATCTTGTGATGGATCCTTCCAGCAGGATGAAGCACCATGTCACAAAGCTCACATCATGTCCACCTGCTTTCTGCAACATGACGATGAGTTCACTGTACTCCAAATGCCTCCAGAGTCACCACATCTCAGTCCAATAGAGCAGCTTTGGGACGTTCTCATCATCAGCAACTGTGTGATGAAGTTAATATGGAGAAAATATCTGAGGAATGTTTCCACCATCATGTTGAATCTACGATTATACAGGATTGGTGCAAGAAATGAAGCCGTTCTAAAGGAAGGACCAACCCAGTACTAGTAGAGTGGGCCTGATAAAGTGACAATATGAACCTAATATTTTTGTTTTTATTTATGAGTTTTCTAAATATAAACAAAGTTAAACTTTTTGCCTTCAGAGGTTACGTACTAATATACTGTATGGACTCATATCACATGATCCCTCCATGGCAGGAATGTTTAAAATACTTGTGAATATGGAGAACATGGAGAAGCAGCATTTAGCTGTTATCCTGCAAACAAGTGGAACAAACTGCCAGTAGAGATAAAACTTTCATCAAATGTAGAATAAGTTCACACCCACACACAAACACACACACATCGGAAACATACAGCCAGCTGATTATGGCTGGATGTTATAATTATAATGTCTGTTACTTTGCTCATATTGACACAGTCATACATTTCTTCACACATTACTGTCCCTTCCTGGTGTGTGTGTGTGTATGTGTGTGTGTGTGGCGGGGGGTGTCTGTAATAGTATTGCTTCATATTGCACTGCACCTCAGTACACTGCACACAGCCTGCACACACACAAACTGTTGGCTCTCTCTGCACCTCTTGGCAGATAAAACCAATGTGAAATGAAAAGGAAAAACAATCCATCGCTTTTTAATCGGTTTAATCTACACCTTCTCCAATGTCTTTCTCATCTCTGTCCTCCATTTCTCCTCACACAATCTCTCCATTCCACCCCTTTTATCACAAACCTGTCCATCTCTCCTTCCATCCATTTAACAACTCTGCACCCATCCTCCACTCCTGATCCCATCTCCCCCCTTCCGAGTGGAACCAGTTGAGGGCTGTAACCTTCTCACACCGTCCTCTCTCTCTGTCCCTCCATCCATCTCTGCTGAAGAACATAAATACCAGTTTCCTGTTACATCAGTCTGATGAAGGCAGCAGCTGAGGCAAGATTACATTACAGCTGAAAACAATACTTCAGTGTGTGTGTGTTTCCCCACATATGCATGTGTCAATCAGTAAGTCTGTCTGATTTTGTTTGCTTTTGCTCCCTTGGGAAGGATGTGTGCATGTGGGGGCCTGTAGGTGTAGATGTTTGTCTTCATTTGGATCTTCCCTGATATGAAACCAGCAGAAAACATTGGTGTCTTCAGGTGTGTAGATCCAGAGACAAATGCTAAGTGGGAAAGTTAAATTTCTAGCAAAAGAAACGAGACACTTGTGTGTGTGTGTGTGTGTGTGTGTGTGTGTGTGTGGCTGTAAACCAGATTGATGGCAGCTATAATTAAATTGTATGTGCTCCCAGAGATCACATCTCCCTCCCTCCCATCATTCTCCCTTATTTTGTGTCTGTTTCGCAGAGAGCAGCAGACGCTTGCGTAGCCGCTTTCATTTGCTGATGTGTCTGCCCAGATGTTGGCTTTGCAATGCTCACACGGAATCATACAAGATTTAACTGGCGAGCTGCAGTGCAGTTTATATTCTATACAAAGTGTACTTTTGCTCTTCTGTCCACATCGGTGCCTGTTTCTGAATCAGAGGGAGGCTGCAGCCCATCTCAGTCGGGTACAGCCTGGACAGGTCTATCACAGGTCCGATGCAGAAACAAACACTCAAACACAAGTAGTCAATTTAAGAATCACTTTCCAAGCTGACATGCATGCCTTAACACTTTCAGAGAAAACAAGATTACAAGCAGAAAGTTCCCACATGTGCCCTTAGTATAAAGAAGTAAAAAATGTATTTAGTTATGTGGTTTTTACGGGTCATATTCTACATTCTTCGTTTCAAACATAATGATTTATAAAATATTCATCTTCCTGAAGGCTTGAAAGCAGATTATTATTATTATCTTGTATATTTTGTTGGATTCCAAATAAAACTATAATGTTGAAGGTGTCATTCAGTTATATTCAAACACAGTTTTTTGCTGGTCTTCTAGACTTGTATCATAAGTTTTAGCTCATTTTGTAGCCGTCCAACCAACCACATTACTGAATGGATTCAACCCTGTTAGAGAGCAATTTTCTGTCACAGCAGGCGGGTTGGACATGAAAGCAGCTGGAGGGTTTGTGTCTAAAGAGTCACATATTTATTTGCTTCATAGAAGAAAACAGAAAAATAAAAAACATGCTTAGAAAACAACATTTGCCATATAAACCGATGACATGGCAGCATAGTGTTCTACCCTAATAGCTAATACAACTGCAATTGTATTGTACATTGCTGCAGTGCCTGCACTAATGTTGTGCTCTATAGGTGAGATGTAAGGCCCCCTTGTACCATATTTAATAATCAGTTCAACAGAACCTGCATGTATGTATTTAAGATATATTTTATTCCAAGTAGAAAATCATGTCTTAATGCTTTCTTCCTTCAGAATTACCCATAATGGCATCATATATGTAGCTCATGTAGCTCATTTAGATAGAAAACCAACTGAGATGTTCTTGTACATCATAGTTCAGCAATTTATTGATCATAAATCAATGCTATCAGCTAGCAAAATAACTCTGGCCCAATAAAAGTAATAGGATATACAATATATTTATCTCTTTTCCTCCCTTTGTTTCTTATTTTCCTTTCCTGGGGGTAGGACTGTTATATTCTTTTTGTCTATTTGAGTCCCACTGACCATCCATCCATATATATAAGCAGATATAAGCAGATATAATCAGATCTCACTCCTCCCTCAGGGAGGAGAGGTGGAACTGCCCCCCTCATCAGAGGGCAGGTAGAGAACAGCGGGCCGGAACCCAATAACATCATAATTTTAACCTCCAATAAACTGTTGCTATGATGTTATGTTGCTGTGCGTTTTTATATAATGAATCAAATATGGTTAGAATAACACTGGTTAAAAAAAATCATAAAAAATTATGCTTCGTTTATCCCAACCTTCGAATAGACACAATATAATATTATAAAGATGTTCAGTCACAAAGCTCCACCTGGTGTGAAAACTTTGAGCCAGCCCAGTGTGACATCAGGACAGGATGCATCCTGAGGTCATGACCTTTTATTTGAATTGATTTAATGTCAATGAGACAAATATTTCCAGAGATATAGCCAAAAATTAAAGTATTTGTTTACATAGCGCCACCTGGTGGGGAAACTATAAATCCATCCATCCATCCATTCATTTTCTACCGCTTATTCCCAAACGGGGTCACGGGGGACGGGGGCTGGAGCCAATCCCAGCAGCCAACGGGCGCCACCTGGTGGGGAAACTATGAATCCAATGATTGTAAAATTTGATACCGGGTGTCCCCTTTGGGACCTAAACACGTATACAGAATGTCAAATTATTAAAATTGTTTCACCACACTCACACTGAGGATATCCAGTGCTGATCGTGGTGAAACCATAATGTTCCCGAAACTCCGCGTTTGGGGATATAATTAGCCACAAGTTTGGCAATATCTTCAGGATTATGAACTCTAGCTTTCATCCTCCAGGATGTAAAGGGTCTCCCCCACAGAAACAGAATCATCTCTTTGTAGCCACAAAATTTGGAAGCAGAGAGGATAAAATCACCTGCTGCAAGTTCAGATTTTTTACAAAATATGCATTTTTTTACACTTGTTTTACCAAAGACTATGATGGCATCAAAATGTTAAGAGAACATGTACAATTTCTTCTAGATGTAAAAAGAAAATACTGCAGCGTTTAAAATGTCCTGGTGACCAGTAGTAGTGTATAAGCAGCTGTGGTGCAGGTATTTTGGGGCCGACCTCTGATCGGTGGGTCATGGGTTCGGTTCCTCTATATGTCGAAGTGTCCTTGAGCAAGACACTGAACCCCCGGTTGCTCCTGGTGGTGTATGGCAGCTCTGCAACTATCAGTGCGTGAATGTGTAAAGCACTTTGGTCATTGCAAGATGAAACTAAAGCGCTATATAAGTGAAGTAATTTACCGTGAGTGTCTCTGTAACCCAGGGATGTTCATTTATGAGGTTTAAGTTGACTGAGGAATGAGTCAGGAACCTTTCTCTTCCTTCTCCAAGAAACAAGTTTTTTTTTTTTATTTATAAAGAAAAAAAAAAATCCAAACTCTAGATTGAAACGTTGGTTTTTGGTCCAAAATGGAAAACACTAAAAAACAGTCAAGTTTATCTACATGTGCTTGAACACACACATGCTGAAGCTAAAGACATAAATAAGAGATGCAAAGACATGCAGCATTACATGCATTTCATCTGAAGTTTAAATAAGATTTAATAAAACATCAGAAAAAAGCAAAAGTTAATGTGGACACAGAAACCTTTTTCACTGTAAACAGTTTCTATGATACTGTTGTCAAACCGTCTGTGGGACCAGTGGACAGGAAATGTGAGCAGATGGGCCCACACCCAAAGCTCCATTGTAATTTTCTCTGTTTAAAAGGGAAGGACGGGCTGCAGAATCGCAGTTGGTGCCTGAAGTTGGCATTTGTAAGACAGACACTGTGATGTGAATTTTATTATTCTTTGTAATGAGCTGACACTTATTGCATTGTTGCGTCTTAATTATGTTAGTCGGGAATTGCTTTTTCAATAATGAAGAGCCACCTTCAAGACTTGTATTTAATTTTCTTGCTCTAATTCTTCATTACCTGCTAGTGCACATCCTCATGCAAGCGTGGCGGAGGATGGGGAAACTGCAAATGCACACATGGATTACTTTGATTTATACACATGTGGAAATAAGTCCATTCCTCTTTGCTTTGTGGTTTTCTGGATCAGGAAAACAGCTATTTGCAGCAATTTATTAAAGAAAAGGTACAAATCTGCATCAGTTTGTTTAAAAGTGCATTCAACTCATGCTACAGCTCATGCAGAGGCTCCTTTTTTGTGAAGTGTATGAGGCCCTCATATGAGACGGGTGAATTTACCCTACCGATGATGTGTTGATGCAACAGTAACGGACTACGTGCACAATATGGTGCCAGGTTACGTTCTGACGCAGAGTGTGTGGTCGAGTACTTCCGGTTTACTTATTCTTTCATTGATTTGTTCGTGCATTTAACTTTGTCTGTTATGTTAAAAGTCCAAGAAAGGCAGCACAATTTTCAAAGAGAACGTCAGCTATCCATTGTTATGTGTTTCAACAAGATGACACGTTTTCATCCATTCCCTGTTTATCCGATCATCTGAGCTGAGTGGCTGAGGAAGATCCGGAGGGACAACTTCCCCCCAACTAAAAACACCCGGGGGGTTGTTGTCGGCATTTCAATGCCACAGATCTAAACGTGACTGGGCGGGACTGAAACGGCTACAGAAGGGAAGCAATACCCGTTCTCTTCATCTGTAATGGGTATCAATTACCTGCACCCAGACCCGGTGTTTGGGAACGGCGCCCACGGCCCGAGATTCCCGTCCCAGATTCCGGTTCTGGAGTGGAGATGGAAACGGAGGTATTGTCAGTGGACCATGACTACTGTGTGGTTCCAGAAACAAAGGTAAGAGCGTCTGAGCTGCTGATGAGAACGAGGCTTTACATCAGAAAATAGCAGAGCTGCAACGACATGTGGAGACGCTGCAGCAGCGCTTTGGATCAGAACGCCTGTCTGGTTCGGATCAGGACATATTAATGTTAATAATAAGAAGAATTATGTAGATGAGTGATGAAATATGATTGTGTCTTTGAGGAGCAATGAGAAGGAACTAACAAAATGATTTTTTGGCCATGATCGAATGCAGTGAATGACCTGATCCGAAAAGAAAATAATTAATCCTCCACATTTTTTGTTGTCAGCATGGCCCTAAAACGCCGTCGTGGTGATTATGAACGTTTTCAGGAAAAAATAAAGGAGAGACAGGCAGTGTGGGAGAGTCATGTGTAAGTTTTTACATTTTATTTATGCAAAACAGCAGCACGTTCAATACACGCTCATCAAGATTATCAATTGGCAAATTTAAGATTGAAGATGAAATATAAATCAAACATTAAAGCGTGTGCACCTTTTGTTTTATTGGTGATGTACGGCTTGATGATAATATAAATATATTTTAGAGAATATATTTTGTGGACAAAGTTAAATGCACAAACAAATCAATGAAAGAACGGGTAAACCAGAAGTACTCGCGCGCACTCGGTGTCAGAACGTAACCCGGCGCCATATAGTGCACGCAGTCAATAGTAAACTGGTCAGAAATTTGAGGGAGGATTAAAGCAGAAATACTGCCCTAGCATCATTACACAGTAACAGGTCTGGTAATTGTTGCAAACGGACCCCATTTTTCAAGAGAAATGTAAAAAACTAAAAAACTGGTTAAATAATTCTATATTTGGTGCATACTGGGGCAGATTACACTTAAAATAAAGTTTTATTCCCCTTCTTCTACTGATGAAAATAATAATAATAATAATTCAAATTGGATTCAACAGATATCAGCTGTAACTCAAAGGATTTACAGAAAAATGAACATTTAGTTTATTAATGACAAAACCAATCCAGTTATTACAACCAGGAACATGAACAAAGTTCTCCTGCCGCCATTTAAAAGAAGCCATATTTGTTCAGTCTTTTTCCAGATGAGCTGTGCTTTCGTCAGGAGGAAATCAGAAATACTGTAAATAGTTCTCAAAACCAGATTCTTTAACCAGAGAGGTTTTCTGAACACAGCTCACAGGAAGCTGTTCAGGATGTGTACATGAGCGACATGGACAAGACGAAACCTGTTGGAATTTCAGAGACAAAAGGCAAAAACTGGGTTAGAAAAAAGCAAAGACACTAAATGAACCACCAGACATCCGAGGTCCAAACTGGCAGAAAGAACAGCACAGATCAGGGTTTATACGCATGAAAGGAAGCACTCAGTCACTCAGTGAGACCACCACTGACTTTCACATCCACTGGAAATAAGGAGAAAAGAGAAAGAGACTCAGGAGAAATGAGAGGAAACAGCAAACCACAATGCAGATTACAAGAAACATCCTGGATGCATAAAAACATGCTCAGTGTTGAACCCAGTTACAAGAGGTACAGAGAGAAAGATGGGTGATGAGCAAAAATAGCTCAATAAAAAATGCTGGAGTGGGAACACCTGAAACTAAAATACAACTGAAAAACTGGAACATAGACTGCGACTAACAAGATCCACAGGGTCTGTGTCCACAAACAGAACTAAGGACAACTGGGAGCGTAAATACTAAAGGACCTCATTACAAATACGATTCAGGGGTGACATGACAACTATGAACCCTCTTAAATCTATAAGGATCCCCCCACAGGGCTCTCCAATCTCTAAAATAAATATTGTTTTTTCATACCGTCCTAACTACTGCTTTATTTCGCTTTTCATCTTCATCATTATTGCTGCACTTCAAACCCACCAAATGAAAAAAGGCAAACAGAGCTGTGGGAGCTGCAGACTGTCCTCCCACTGTGCTTCGTCAGGCCCAGCTGCATCAAATATAGTGTTAGTGGGTGGGATCATGGAGCACCCAAACCGTCAAAGTGAATGATCATCATCTTCCTCACAAACAGATTCATTCCAAATTACCAACAGTTAGTAACTCTTCTCATCATGATTGTGTGATGATTCACTCATCAATATTTCAGCTCAATTCTTAGAGTCCCTGACAATCAGAAGAGAAAGAAAAAAAAGAAAGTTGTGCAACTGATGTCACGATGCTGTTGCAACAAGCATTACACCCAC
>JBAMHX010000009.1:8061837-8112774 GCA_037177515.1 Pseudomugil tenellus | reverse complement strand
TATTATTATTATTATTATTATTATTATTATTATTATTATTATTATTATTATTATTATTATTATTATTATTATTAGTGATGTATTAAAGGAGCAATACATGATTCTGCAGTTTGCACCAATAGGGTGGAGAACAGTTTAGTTTGAACTTGAAGCCACACCCCCAATTGTTTTTCCCAGTGAGAAACACTCACTCAACATGCATGTGTGAACATCTTAGACTTGTGCAGGATTTTCCAAAGGAAACTTTTATCTGCCAGTGTTTTTGTGTCTTTGGTTTCATGGCCATGCTGTTCTGTTTACAAGACCCGTCAGTAGGAGAGACAGTGTTGTTGCTTCGCATCACTCGTTGTTTTAGTAATTAGCAGAGAGAAACTTAGCTGTTCACCATTACCTGTCCACCAACTGAAAAAGCCTGGACTTCGAATTCTCTAAATATAACACAACTGCTTTTACCACATTACATATTGTATTAAAAGTCTCTTGCGCTGTGCATATGAGTTGCTAGTTGCTGTGTAGCGCCACTACACAGCAACGTCATACTAGGACTCCTTAGAGACATCTATTTGAGCCAATTCACTATAAATCTAATTAGGGAAAACCACATGATTGCTTTGAATCTTCACTTTGATTCAATCCCCTATACTGAGCATGCATGAGATAACATATTTATGTGTACAATTAATTTGTTAGTTTATTCTGAAGTTGTAATAAGCAATCAATCTAAGATTTAGATAAACTGTGAAAATAGTTTGAATTAATGATGCAACACATTTCTTATTATATCAAACAATTTAGACTATTTTATCACATCTAACTAAAAGACATTTGAAAAAATACTGTTTTTTCACGTAGCATGACTTCTGTTTTTTATAAACCAAATGAGCTACAGTACTTCTACTTCAAGGACTCTAGATTTCTTGTGCACAGCACAAAATCCTGATTTTTTTAGCTGATGCTCATGCAGGTTTGCACTGCTCATAGAAAGAAACAGATGATAATTATAAAAAAGAAAAAGATTTAAACCTTTGAACATCACAGTTAATTTTCATAGCCAATTTAATTTCTCTGCACAGCACAAACAATAAGTTCTTGCTGTGTGCTGCAGCATCAGTTCAGGTGCCACAACACTGGGCTCAGAGATCACTTGGCCTGCAGCAAATACTCTGGACCTCCTGATGGTGTGCAGCACATCAGTCAGCAGTGTCCACACACAAAGCCTTTGCCAAGTGCACTGCATCCTTGTGAGCCTCCCAGATGGAAACTATTGAAAAGGATCAAGTGCTTAAAAAAGGGAATAAATACTCAGGAATACTTTTACATTTATGTAGACTAAATCTGCCTGCCTTAATCCTCTTTTTTAGATATATTTTATTATTTCTTAATGGGAAAAGTCTAAGAACTAATTCATTTACATCTCATAAGTGAGATAATCTGAATCATTACTGTTGTGATAGTTTTAACGATAAATAGACTTGCAGACCGCTAAATTATCCCAACTTATTGATGAAGAAATGGATGTGTTTTTCATCGCTAAACATTTTAGCAATTACCAATCAATAACAAAGCAAATTAGTATAATCTTTTCCCCTCAGCTTGTCTCATTCGGTATTACCTTAATGAGTCCAGAATGGAAGATAGGGCTAAATTCCAGGTTAATGAGCTGTTAGCACAGCAAATTACTGATTTGTGTTGACACAAGGAGGCCGTGTGCTGAGGTGCAGGTCATACATTTAGCAGTGGCGATTTAACATCTTGCTCTGGATTACTTCAGCACAGATATCAAACTACAGGTGGAGGCCTTCAAGTTAATGATAACCTGTCTTATCTATAAATCCTGGCGTTATTTTTGGCCCTGTTGCTTCAAGAGGTGTACTTGAAGGGTGAAGTTTGAAAGATGTATGATTTTATGTGATATATGTAGCGTTGGGGGGTGGGGGGGGGGTTGTGAGTTGGTGCTGATTGTTGTGTTGAAGTGGTTGATTGTGGTGCTGCTGGAGTTCAAGTGTCGTTACGCTGCAGAGCATACGAATGATAATGCTCGCCCTCCCACACTGCACACACACATTCCTTCCTGTCAGTCATTTTAAACCATCCCTTTCTCACTTTCACGAAAGCGCTCCTCGCACCTCTCTATCCCTTTTGTGTAAATTGACAGGCAAATGCCATCCCTTTCCACTCATAAGCAGAAACAATCACGCCGTATCTCAGCGTGGCCCTGCAACCCAGGCAAAATGGCATATTTATGACTTACAATTTGCTGTAGCTGGTTACTGGCAGTATGTGACCCTGCTGCCGTGAATTATCAGGTACAAGCTGCTTGCGGATGCTTGGAAAAGGTGTCTTTGTGCGTGTGAATGCATTTATGCACACAGGGAGAGCCAAACTGCACCACACATCTAAGAAGATTTGCCTGCCACACAAATTTGTTTAAGCGCTATGATATATTCCATTTTTCAGGCTTGGAGTTTAGAACGCACCGCGCAGGCCGACACACAGCATATCCACAGCATTGTTTATCTGCGTCTCTTTCGGTTTCCTCTTTGCAGCCTCTAATTCTGTTTATCGTTTCTCTTCATAGTTACAATTGGTAAGATCTGTCAAAAACTCTCCCTCTCTAATGCGGTTTTCCATCTCACTGCTTTCTCATTTACTAAACCACTGCCGGCTTTAATATCTGACATTCTCACATCAGCGGGAGCTCGTGATTATGTTCCATAACCACGTAATGTTCATCTCGGCCAAGCACATGTAAAAGGTTAGGTATGACTTGCCCTCTTTCTGTCTGGTGAACAGTGGAGCATGTACACTGCTGCCTTTTCCTCGCTTGCACTTGAGGCATGATTGATCCACTAGCATCATCTGCTGGCTAGAAGGAGGTAATTCCCTGTAAATGGTCTGTAACAAAGGACAGAAGAGAGATGGGTTCATCCTGGGAAAGCCTGCAGACGCAGTTTTCAAGTGTGGTGTTTAGTTTAAAAGCTGCTGTTCAGACATGAGACAGATTGTGTCAGGGGTTAAAAGTCCTGCCGCTTTCATTAAAACACAATAAGTGTTGATTAAATGAGTCGATGTTTCAATAAAGAAATCAAATATAAGGAATTATAATGAGAAGCTGCTTGCCTGTGATATTCAGGAAATGAAGGCTTTCGCTGCAAAACAACATCTGACAGCATGCATAGATAGCTCTTGACCTTTCTCTCTCAGTGCATCTCTTTTTTTTCTTCGTTTTTCCAACTGCATGTGCAGACTCAAAAGCCTATTTTTGTAAACAGAAGGACTGACTTGAGTCAGTTGGTGGTGGATGAACTGGAGATACATCTCATGGCAGAGTGTGGGAGGAAGGGCTGGATGAAGTGGTATTATAACAGTCTGAATAGCTCCGAGCGCCATCTGTTGTGTACTAAAGAGATGATGAGTCACTCGTCCTGATACAGCATGGGTCAAAGCAACCCCAAATTCCCAACTTCAAACCCACACACACACACACACACACACACACACACACACTCAAAGCTACCAATAAACACACAAATAGTCAGGAAACATATTAAATCTTTCTGATGTTTACACCACTTTTACAGTTTCTGCACATTCCTAAAGTGTAGAAAAATGCTGCTGGTTCTTGTTTTCATCCGTATTAACTTCTTTTGTAGTTTTTTTCTTTTTAATATTGCTGCATTTCTTCAAAACGTAAAAGCAGGGTGGAAGTAGAAAGTTAAGAAAGTAAATCACACAAAATAACATCACAAGTTTCATCAATCTCACACTTCTGCAACAGTAATAGAGTTAAGCATGTGTGGTAGAATTACATTGTAAGACTTACAGAGACTCACAAGCACACACAGGCTCACAGACATTTTCAGCTCAACCCCTGTGGTCAGAAACAGATCAAATCAGCTGAGGTCCCACAAAAATTGGACCCAAAATCATATTTTGAGAATGTTGAAGCATTGGAACAGCAGGAAATTGGAGGTACTTTTTCTCCGTTTTGTCATGTCATCATATTTCCTTAGTGAGACATCAGACACAAATTACTTTTAATGAGCTTTGTGTATATGTGTATGTGTGCTTACATTTCTCTGCGTGTGGATTTTCCACATTATTTGTTTCTTTAAACCAATACTCAGCTTGATGGAAGCTAAAAGCATGTGTTTGTTCAGCTCATGCAGTGGTTGAAATTGACAGCAGTTTAGTTGCTCAGATAAATATATGAATCCACCTTTAAGCTTATAAGATAGTGTGCTGGAAGCGAGAAAGAAATATTAGTGAGATCCCTTGTTTATGCTGGGAGATGCAGGGAAGAATGCGCAAACACAATGCTTGCAGTTTCCATCAATTTGCATTGTAGAATAGAAGAGGGGTTGATTTAGGCATATTGTAAGAGTGATAGAGGAGTCACAAAGAGGAGACACTGCAAAAAAAGGATGAAAAAGGATTGTGGGAGTGTCTAAAAGAAGACACTTTGAACAGTTGAACAGGAAAATATCAGCCAAAACCTCATTCATTCATCACATGCTCAGCCCGTATCACTTGGGGAGGATAAGCAGTCTGAATGGAAATAGTGAATTAAAGGAGACAAAAAAAAGAAACAATAGCACAGCTCCATTACTCTTTATGCACCTGCACCCCACAACATATCCAAACTACTTTCCACTTTTGTGTCTAAGTAGATTTATGCACATGCCTATTAATCAAGTATGTGTCTAAAGGTCAGGCATTCATTTTCACCCATTAATTACATTCAAGATGCATCTTGGGTGATACTGGGTATGACTGTTGAGAGCAAGTCAGTTTTGCACATAAAAGCCATTTCTGTAGTAATCCACTTGTGTTATGCATCACATTAGATGCGCTTTTTCACAAAAAATTGATATTCATAAAACAGAAGCAGTCTGTTCATGATCCATGTGTAGTTATCAACTCAAGGTGTTTGATTCTCCACCAGCTCCACCAGAGTGAGTCTAACGTGGTCTAAATTGCCAGAAAAGCTTTTTACAGAATGTTCTGAAGGGGGAGTTTGTCTGTTATTAAAGGGATTGCCAGTCGTGATATGCAAGACAACAGCAGATGTGACCAATTTGAAGAAATATGAAACTTTAGATGTCATAATTATTGAAAATGGAAAAATGTTCACAAGACATAATGTCATAATTATATCTGCCTGATATAATGTCATCTGGTATACAGACAGCAGAATTATTAATATGAAAAGGGTTTCAAATGGTACCAATTTACTGATATATTGAAGACAAAGTCAGGTATTTTTTAGCTTGAAGATATCCTGAGAAATAGTTTACATAAATGTCCTCTACAAGTTCCTTTCAAGCTGTTTTAGTCATATTCAGTAATGACAGTTTCATTTGTGTTCTGTTATTTGTTACTTCTTGCTGAACCATTTCTACTGGAAGGACAATGAATATCCATGCCAAAAGTTTTGGTTACATGCTATAAAAAGAATAAAAAAGATAGACACCTGAAATGTGAAGACAAAATGAAAGTTCATTAAACAACAGATGATTTTTCCAGTGCCAAAAACAAGCCAAAATCCGACTGACTTTTACTGGCTGGGGGGAGCTCAGTGAAGAAACAGGATTCTAGTGAGTCTGTTTAATTGCAGGATGATTTAGATTTTTGCCTGATCAGAGGTATTTCTGGGCCTTAAAATCCAGCTTTGTCACCATTTGAAAAAGTCATGATTAGAAAATCATAAATATGTTGCAAAAAATAAACTAACAATGGAAACCAGTAATGTCATAACACTACATTTTGAATAACTAAAGAGATATATCACATAATTTAATAAACCACAAATGCTAAATTTATGCTGTCTGCTCTACACCTTACTATAACATGATTACACTTGTAAGGAAACAAAAAGGACTTTGTGGGACAATGTAGCATGTTTGGCCATCATGCATCCTGAGTCCAGGCTACTCATCCATTTTAATACTCCTCCCACAACCAAAACTAAAATGAGCTAATCATTGCCAATTCTCTTTGCCCTAAATGGCACCCGCCTGGCTAATATAACTGCCACATTTAATTTCCATCTGCCAAAAGGTGGTGAAATAAAGATAGAATGATGAGAGCTGATTAGTAGGAAGTAAGCCAGCTTGACAGGGATGGATTAAAGTTTGGCTGATCAACAGTTTAATGACATGGGCTTCCTTGGCAACATTCAGTCTCTGAATGCAGATATTTCACAACAGGGTTTCGAATTTCACCCTTCTATTGCTGGGATGTATTTCTTTTTTTTTTCGTAATCACTCTATTTCTCATTGATTTACTTTACCCACTCGTCCACAAAGCCCAGCTTCACCCTGTATTGCCTTTGATTAGTCAGGTGAAATCATGGCTTTAAGATTGCTTCTGTGTTTCTTCATTTTCTTTGTTCTTTTCTTTTTATTCTACTACTAAAAAACACAACCATGTGACAAGCATTACAATGTTAAGCAATGGATTTTTTTTCTCCATTGACTTGACATGGCCCTTATTTAGATCATATTTCTTAAATGAACTAGACCTTAGCATTTTGAGCCTGGCTTAGTGGCCCAGCTGGAAGCCCTTAGCCATCATAGATCAAAACTGAGATTGGTTGATAGCTCACTATTTTAGTTACTGAACTAGGTTCAGTTTACCAAAATAAAGTACTTGATATTCATTTCTCACTTTTTATTATTGTGGAGTTCCATAAATTTCTAGAACATGCAACTTGCAGCTATTTAAGCAGATGAATGTGCGCCTCTCTCTATCCACGTTTTCCACACTAATTTGAGATTGGGTCATGGAAGTAATAGGTTCTGGAGGGAGATAGATATGCCCCCTTCCATCCCGTACCAGGCCAAAAGGGAACCATCATTCCAGTAAGCCCTGGGCCTGACATTGGTTCTCCTACCAGTTTATGCCTGAACTGCTTTTGTTACAGAGAACAGAGGCAAGGCACGTTTATTTGTAGCACCTTCCATCTATCAGCAAATTCAAAGTAGAATAGAGTAGTGGCTCTACTCTCCCCCAGTTGGTCAAGTTCCTTTCTCTATCTCTAAAGTGAAGCTCTCCAAAGGAAGCTTATCTGAAGAGATTGTATCCACAGTCTTTTCTCTTTTTTGTCAGTAGGAAAATCCCATGACCATAGATGGGTTAGGAACATATGCATTCAGTAAAATGAAAGATTTACAGGCCAATCTTTACCCCAATGGACACGTGCACCCCCATCTCTGGCTCCATCTCTGGCTCCATCCTACTATCATTTTTTAAAAATAGCCCATGTCTGCTATTTCAGCTCTATTTTGGGTCTTTATCAACTGTTTAACTCAGTCTTTAGAACTATAAAGGTAATTTGTTCTGCTCCGATGTGTGTGGATCTGTCTGGTACACACTCAGCAAATGCAACTTTGTCGCAATGCAGCAATATTTGTGCTTCATGTCATCTGTGTTTTCTTTCATTATTTGATTGATGATTAAAAATATTACCTAATTTAAGCCTCAAAGCACTCTTCAATTTTATTCCCCTGCAGTATCAATAGACAACCACACAGCTCAAATTCCATATCAATGGAATGAATTGAGCTTGTGTTTCCTTATTAAACCAACACTGAAAGTGCTAAAAATGAAGATGATGCACATGTTAGTTTTAAGACCTTTTTCCCCTTTTTTTGATAAGAAAAACTCAACTTCTGACTTAATCTTAAAGAACTATGTTAGACTGCTTCCAGTGTGTTGTGTGCTAATGATGTAATGCAGGAAAACTTATTGGGGAATCTTTTGGAGACAAAGTATGATTTACAAGGTTATTACTCCTCGCACACACACTCATTTATGGATAATTATATCCAGCATTAAGACACATATGTGCCTCATTAGTGTGTATGCACACAGTCAAACTGTAATGCATCATTTCTGACTTTTCTCTTTGAATTATTAGTAATAATAAGTCGTAGACACATACGCTACAAGAGAGCAGTTAAAATATAATTTCCTGAACTTGCAGATTTTTTTTGCTTTGCGTCTGTTCTGTGTATGTCCCTGAGCTTGTGTTCATGTTTTTCCCCAGTTGTCCCATGGCTCATAAAATGAGTTGTATTTCATCAAAGGTACCTTGCACAACAAGACTATTCCCTAATTGGTGCTTGAGTTTTTTAAATTGCCTGTGTTTGTCCGCAATTTAGTCTAGCTCCCAAAATGCTTATCTGGAAAATTCTCTCTTTTAATAAAGAAAAACAGCATCAAAGTTTTGCTATAATAATGGCCCCCACTCTCATTGTCTGCTTCATTTGCAAGTTGGATTCCCCACTGAACCAGAGACAGAATAGTTTTTAATTAACTAATCTATCTTGGTTTAATAACCTTAATCACAATGAATGTGATGCAGAAGTTGCAGTAAAGAGTTTTTGCTAGGGACTTCTGTTTACATTCAATTTTTCATTTTTTTAATTTCATAATATTATCACTCTGTAGATTGATGTACTGTCGCATGTTCCTGGTTTACAGCGTTTCTCTGATGCTGCTGCTGCATTTTTTCTTGTCAAAGTCTATAATCTGAGCTTTTAAAAAAGAAAACATCAAAGTCAATAAAGCATTTTTACAGCCAGTCACATCAATAAATTGCAAACATTTAATTGTTTAGTAAAGACATAGATTAAAGTATGTTTTAGCTGCAGCACAAATGTTTACACTCCTGCTTACTGATTCTTCCTCAGATTCCGAAAGATTTAATGTTTTTAGAAAGATATGGGTATTTGGGAACACATTCATGCTTTGTATTTTTCCCCTCCAGTATCTTCAGCAGGAGAGGAAGAATAACTTTTATTGAGCATTTTTCATTCCCTTATTCCCTTCTTAAACCTTTTTAACTCAGCATCTGTCTATTTTATGCATATATCAAAGTAACAATAATAATATCTTTTAGACTTTATCTTGTAATTGTTTTTATACTTTCATTTTTTTAATTCTGGCTTCTCTTCAGTACCGTTCAAAAGATTGAATTTCCCTCTGGAGATTAATAAAGTATCTACTATATTATATTATTATTATATTATTAGAGTCAATTTTGTGTAGTAAATCCATCACCCTCTTCTGTTTCAGGTAACTCTCCTTCAGAGGAGTCAGAGGAGCGTGACAAGGAGGCCAGGACGCTGACCTACCCGGCATACATTGCCAGCCTCCTGGACACAGGTGCTAAACGCATGGCGGCTGGGGTCCGAATGGACTGCAGTAGTCAGGGCCAGTGTCCGCGCTCCTGCCACCTCTGCCACATGAGCCCAAGGGGGGCTCTAGGACGGCAGCAATCTGAACCTGTCCTTCTGAAGATCACCAAAGCTGCTCCTATCTACGAGCTTGTGTCCAACAACGAGACCTACCAGGTGTGTCGAATGGTTCTTTTTTTCTTCATGTATAAAAGAGGAGCTAACTGGGTTTAGAACCCATTTTATTACAGCACCCACAGTATGATTTTTTTTCATTACACCTTTTAAAGCGATGGCTCTATTGTCGCTCATCTCGCTGGAATGGATTACTCCATTTTACTTTGCGGGGTGTAAGATAAGCACACATTCATTTTTCTCTGTCCTCTTGTCATCCTTTGTTCATTTGGATCAATGTCTTTTTCACTTACATGTGGAAAAGCTTTTCCACCATTTTCTCATCATAGGTGGAACCTAATGCATAAAGACAGCAGCTTATAATCCAGGCATGAGAATAGCTGTGAAATCATTAAAACAAGGATCTATTAGCTGGCAACCAGCTATGATGCAGTGTGTATTTGTGACAGTGTGCTGGAGATCCCAAACCTCATGGCCTCATTTCAAACCGGGTCATGGATGCAGAGAACTTTCCTAGGAAGTCTTTTCTGTGTGTCACACCTCTCTCTGCTGGAAGCAAGCGGAGCCATAAACTGCTACGATGTGCTGTGACTCCATCAATACCATACGTCAATGATTCTTTGACTCCTCCAGCAGGAAGGAAGAGTCGATATGGTGCTGTCCACCTTTCATCCTCAAGTTCAGTCAGACACACAGCTGCTTGCATGGACAGAAGTTGTTTAGTGTAGTCTTGTGTTGACACAATACACTGGGGGCTTTACCAACAATTGTACATTGTGGCTCTTTTCTTTGCACACATTTGTTTTACATACACCTAGATACCACCTGAAAATCAATCAGTCTCTGATAGGCAGATACATAAGACAAAACCATATCGAGGTCTTCATACTGATTATATGCGGATAGATTCATCTGTTTCTGTTTAGTCCTTCATCACTTTCCACACACTTGTCTAATGTAGTGTTTCTGTAGCACTGAAACCACTTCACACCCCTGATTGTGGCCACATGTTCATGTTTTAGTAATATGGTTAAATAAGTCTAGACACTAACATACGGTTAACATATTGTGAATCAGTACTTTACTGAAGATGATGATGGCCGTGCTGTAACATAATTCTGTTTTACTCTTAATCGCAAGTTGACAAGTGAATTTACCAAGATATTGAGATTATTAGAGTTGGCTCAAAAGTTAGTGGGTTCTGCGGACCCAGTAACAATAACTGTTAGGGTTTATGGGTTTTGTTAGTTTGGTTTCCGTTTTTGTTTTGTATACTTCGTCGTTTCCTTTTTTCTGTGAGTTTCTGTTCAACTTTATGTTCTGTTCATTGGTTTCACCTGTCTTAAATATGTTCACCTGTCCCTCGTTTGTTCCCATGTATTTAAGTACCTTGGTTTGTCTGTTTAGTTGTGGGATCATTAAATTAGTTAGTCTGTCTGTCAGTCCTAGTGTCAGTGCTCACCTGGCTTTGGGTCCACCACCTACCTGCATCCTAACAATAACAGGAGTTATAGTCATCATATAAATGCATATTTCTGTGAATGAATGATTAATAGAACCTGAAATAAACTTGAGAGTTTCAGCTTTTCTCAGTATCAAAAGAAGTAAAAATTAGATGACGTGATCAGTGATGTGTTCTTCACAATCTGACGTCAGTTTGCTTCTGTTAATGGCTTTACTGTACTGGGGTATCACAGTACAGATTAGCTCTGTGTTGCTATGCCACTTCAGTCCACCAGTTAAGGGGTTGGGGGAGAAGAAGATAGTGGCTAAACCCTCATCCATGTTAAAGACCTTCCCCCCTCCCCACCACACTCCTCCTGAACACCAACAGCCCTGCAACGCTCCTTTCAGAGACAGATTACAGAGCATGAAGAAGCTATTGCAGGTTCTTGGTTTTTGGACTAGATAGCCTGGGAACCAGCACAAACACAATCAGTGAAATACAATTCAAATTATATATATACTTTTTTTTCTTATTTTGATCATTTTTATTCCTAAGAACAAGTTATTTTCTGTGGGGAGGGGGAGAACCTCTGTGGGGTGTAATGTGGATTCTCTCAAGCTTCCTTCCAAAGTCCAAAGACATGTATGTTAGTATTGAATGCAGTCTGACTGAATGTTTGTCTCTCCGTCTGACAGACGTCTAGCTCCCTGGCAACCAACAAACTTTCTTTCTTCGTGGCATCCAGATTACTTGTCTTGTTATTACAAGAAAACAAATCACACAAGCTTGGCTCCTCTCCGCTTTGATAGTACTTTCAGTTAATACCTGCATTTTTACTCTATGCATAATTAAATGTATTTCACATAACAGATTAAATGGTAACACCGCATAACCTTTTCAAATAAAAGCCTGACATGATTGCATGACCACTGATCGATATGTGCATGTCACTTCTCATCTCTTTCCTAAAAAATGTGAGAAATTATTGAAAAAATGTTTTATCTGTGATGCCATTTAAATAAAAAAATGTAGGTTTTGTTCTTGTCTACTTATCTGTCTACATCTCTGTAGGCTCTTCAGGAGGCGATGATGAGCATGCTGTGGTGCTCAGGCAAAGGAGATGTCATCGATGACTGGTGTCGCTGTGATTCCAGTTCTTTCGGCTCAGACGGACTGCCCACCTGTGCCCCTCTTCCTCAGCCCATGTTAGTAAAAAGATGCTCCTGTCTTTTAGTTTAGCCCACTCAGAGGGGTTGTAAAGAATCCCATCCATCATTTTCCTGACAAAATCTATCACCTGCTACCGATGTCTCAGATCAAACATTCGTTTCTATGGATACCATTTTTAATTCTGACTAAACATCACAGTGATCAATGCTTTATTTCTCCTGTCTTGTACTGGTGTGTAAATCAATTAAATGAGCTGCTTTATATTGACTGGATGACATAAAAAGGTCTATTCTTTTCAAAAGTTGTTGGTATGTCAGAATTTATGGGATAAACGACTGTATTTTCTTTTTGACAGAAAGGTTTGTGATGTTGCAGAAGGATGATGTAAGCTGTCAATTACTGTAATGAGGCCATTTTGTTGACATCTTTCACAGTGGTATTCCATGTCACTCTGTTGCTAGGCTGAAGCTGTCTTACACCTACGAGCCCAGCAGCTCATTGGTCATCATGGAGTGGAACCACACCGAGCCACCAATTGGTGTGCGGATCGTTGATTACCTCATCAGCCAGGAGAAGGTGACAGAGAGGACCGACCACTCTAAAGTTGAGACAGGTACAGCTGTTTAAAACTTTGAGCTTGCTCATGAATAAAACCCACGACTTAAAGTTGTGATTTATATACTTAGAGTTGCCAAGCAACCAGTATTCATAAAAAAGAGAGATGTTTATCAATGAGTCTTTGGATACGAAGCCATGTCCTCTATTGGATGCCACTTGTGGGTACATTTGCATAATTTCTGTCTTCCAAAATGGATAAGTGAACGTGTTTCGGATTCATTTAGCTAAAAAAAAAAAAAAAAGGTCTGTTGGTGTTTTTAGATAGAGTAATTCTACTGAGTTTGTCTTGTATGTGTAGCTTTTAAACATGTTTTTGTTAGATATCGTGGTACAAAACAATTTTACAAAATCAATCCACCACACAAAACAGTTGGATAAAAAAAGATGCACAAAACAAAAAAGATATAGTTATGATTATGGTTCAACCACTAAAAAAAGTAAATATAATTTCTGGAAATGATATAGCATCCATCTAGTTGTTTATATAGAACAAATCTGTTTGGTTAAGACCTTATTTTGTAGTTTTTAAGGCTACCACAAGATGGTGTGCACTTGTAATAATTATGAGCAACTTTTATAACACTTTCCTATTTTCCTTCCACCACATATTGTAAAATAGTCTCTGCAGTTGTTTTGTTATCACAGTGTGCTGTGGGAGCTTTTACAGTGACACACATATCAACATATTTGATTAAAAGTGTTATAGTGAAATGAATTTGCCCTTTTTCAAGCTGCTTTAGTACATTCATCAAAGGAATTTCTGTGTTCCCTGTTTATTCCAAATCGATGTAGCCATTAAGGTATGTTTTCCCTGATGTTTGCACTATAAGTAGGAAGTCATATAACAAGCCATGGGAGCAGTATGTGTGTAACTACCCATGACAGAGAGGGATGCTTGTTTCGCTGCCGCTTTGAGTCAAAGGTGGCAAAATGAGGCCAGTTTATTTTAGCAGTAATGACCCAATCCATAATGGAGACGGTTTCAGTTCCCTCTGAGAAGCAAAGTTTTTAGCTTGATGAAAGAATAAACTGTTCTTGACAGAACTGTGTGGGTTATCAACAGATAACAGTTCAAGAAAGAGAGAGTATTTTCTTCATTAGTGGTAAACATGAAATATGGGCTTTGCTTTAATGGTTTTACTTAGTTGTATAACTTTAAATATGCTTCTCTACAGTAGGCCTCATAGATTTATTTGGATGCTACAATTAAGTCACAAAACACATAGAGGTGTCGTTTTGGATTGCAAGTGCAAATAAAAGTGTATCTTATATATTATTCAGTCATCTTGGACTACAATCTCAATGTATTTCCTGACATTGAATATTTACAAAATATTACAAAATAGGTTCATTTGGATTGGTTATATCATTACAATGTTGTTACTGAATCTTTTGCATCAAACCGAATATCCTCCTCGGAGATTTGCAGTATCTACAGACGGTTCAGTCAGCTGGGAGTCAGTTTTACCGTGTTGTGTAGCGGAGTCTTTAACGTTTTGAATGGCGCACAACAGATATATTCTTTCTCTGAACACTACTGCATGTCCATTCATTGGCACTGACAATAACATAAATAAACATAAATGGGGAGGGGAGTTAGAGAAGTTTAAAGGCAAATTTGCTCTTTAGTTTTTTTACTTTTGACACCAGATTTCCTCTTGCGCCCTTTGAATAAATTGTCCTTGTCAGCTCCCCATTGTTGTTGTTTTCTTAAGCTTTACAAATCTAAATGTGTCCCATTAATCTGGGGTGTCAGAGTAATGGGATAAGACTGAAGATAAGAGCTGTGGGTGCTCGAGTATTCAACATGGATTTCTGTGGTTGAGAGAAGATTCTGGAATTTTTGTACGCTGATCTGATGTTTACTCCACCCTAAAGTGAACGACAGGAACCCTCTCTAATTTAATCAAACATTGATACATCATTGATACGTCATAAGATCACATCTTCTTTGCACATAGTTTGGGGGGTGGGGGGGTGGTTGGGTGTGTTGAAATATTTGTTTTCTGTATTGCATTTTATTTTCTGTTATTTTAAATATGTAAAGCACTGTGTAAAAAAAAGTAAAAAAAAAACACTTTAAAGATAAATGTGAATATGAATATGAAAAGCTTTTGGAATGAAGCAGCTGCAGCTCTAAATTTCTATCAATTCATAGTACAATATGCAAACAGAATCTCTGACAAAGTGACGCAGCACCGTTGATGTCTCCAAAATAGCTGTTTAGTTAGAATTTGGCACAAAGTCTTTTCAATTTCTCCCAATCAGGGAGAACTCAAGGCTTTATAAAGTTAATGTCTCCTTGTTTTAAATGTCAAGAGGTCATGATAAATTAAGGTCTGGAAGAGTTCAACATTACAGTTGTATCTTTTCATTTTGTTCAGTTAGCTGAAGCTATCTGAACAATAAATGGTTCAAATGTCAAATAGTAGGAAATGTATGTTGTTTAGGTCATAGCGGTTAATAAAAAAAAAGCTGTACAAACAATATAAAAACATGAATTTAATTAACAAACAATGTATTAAATTAGTGCTATTCTATTTCATCCTATTCATTGTTTGCGAGCAGTATTCTGCATGAGATCACATCAAGCTGGAGGAAGAAACATAAAACACTCCCTCACTCAAACAGAGGTTGATGAAAAGATACAACATTAATATAAATCAAGTTTGCTGTGGGCTTTCCAAACACTTTAACTTTCTGAAAAAGGCACATTAAATCTCTGGAGCAAAGCGTCACATCCAAAGAAAGTTAGGCTCACATTTAACCCCGTGCACTTCTTTCACACCCACCACACAGCAAGAGGTTTCTGTACAGGTCAGAAAATTACACAGTTTACCAAAATAACATTCTGTATCTTCGGGCTGTTGAGTTTGTCAAAACTTTCAGCAGCTTTCTCTCGCTGCCATTTGGACTCTCTGATGTGTGAAATTGCACAGCGCTGCTCTAATTGCATTGAGTGAAAGCTACCCAGCTCCCGTTGGTGGGGCTCATGTATATTTTAAAAAATAGATACAAAAGCATACCTAAAAACAGGAGAGTTTCATCACATCTTCACACTCGTGTTTTCTAGTGGATGACTGAATACAAGGTTAAACAAACTGGCAAAGATGATTGGGTTTCAGCGTTTCAGAGTGGAAGGAAAAGAGGAAACGAAGACCACCAAGGAGAGCATAGAGAAGCCATAGGGAGAGAGGAAGAAACTGAAAGCAGAGGTGGAAAAATATGAAAATACATACCCCAGGTTTATTAACCCAGGTTGTTTTGCCAAACCAACATTTAAAAAAGTATTACTATTCCGTTTCTGTGCTGAAAAGCCTCCGAACATTGTGTTATCCTTTTCATTGATCTGAAAATATACTTTTTCAATTTACTAATTCATAAGTGACTTCATCTGTGTTTTATATAATGACGTTTTAGACAATTTCCAAATAAGTTGGACGCTAGAATTTCTGATTCATCTTTAAAAAGAAAAACCAAATGCTTAGCAGTACTGAAGAGATGGCAACACCAGGTCATCAGAAGAACTTCTAACAAGTTCTGTTTGCTACTCTGCATGTACATCCGAGTATACAGGTACTTGTAATCCATATGGAGCTTTGCATGCTGCTTTATTGCACTTTAGGTGAGAAGAGCAAAAATATCAAACCTTTGTTTTCAACAAAAGCCCTCTTGACAGCAGATTTGCAGTATTTGAGTCCAGAGTTGCTCATGTATTTATTTCTGTTGATTGACTTTTGTTCTTGTGTCAGACACTTCCACACATTCCAGCGGTCTACCTGCCTCTGGTTAGGATCGCCAACTCCTTCAAAGAAGCCAACATTTTTCTAAGAGTCAAAGTTGTGTTTGTTATTTTTCAAATGGACCATCTTTTAGATTCACTGGCACCATGTTAGCATTGTCCAACTGCTGCTGCTCTCTCGCAGTGAGCTGTAGACTCAGCCTATCCAGGGGAAACGTTGACAGAAAGAAGTTTAACGCAGTTGTAGGTAAAAAGGTTTTGTCATCCTCTCTTTAGGGGACGTACATCTGATCATCTTTTCTGATTTGGCCCAAATTTCTTTCGTCACACCTGAGCTTTGATCCTGCCATTCTGGTGTGTTCTGGCACAGAGTTTGGGAACCACGCACCAAAGCCGTCTGCAAATGGTGTTTTTGATTTCACGTGTCAGTCTTCTGTCATCACCAGAAATCATTCTCGCATGAGCTGATGTTAATTCCTTCCCAGATACAGTAATGCCCCTCAGCTGCCTCTTCTTCTTTTCCTTCACCACCTTCTCTTTCATCCCCTTTTCCTCCTCTTGCCTCCTATTGCCCTTCTCCTCCTGGAATTCTTGCTTTTTTTTTAATCGTTCTGTTTTCTAATAACTCCTTTCTTACTTATCTTATCTTTCTTACTTTTTAAACCATTTTTTCTTGATCTTTTCTTTTTTCTTGTTAAGCTAGAGGGAAAAAAGGTCATTCTGCTTTTACTGGATCTTCCTACATATTTCCAGACTATCATCTCATTACAAATATTCAATACATGCAAAACGTAATCCCGCTATATCACTAGTTATCATCCCTTTTAGTCACTCAGTTTGATAGCAATATGCAATAATTATGACATAATAGTTATAATGGGCTGCATGGTGGCTTTTCTGTGTGGAGTTTACATGTTAGTGTGGATTCTCTACAGGTTCTCTTGACTTCTTTCCACCGCCCAAAAAAATGCATCTTAAGTTGATTAGTTATTCTAAATTGTCCTTAGAAGTGAATGTGAGTGTGCCTGGTTGTTTGTCTCTCTGTTTCCCTGTGATGGAGTGGTGACCTGTCCAGGATGCATTCTGCCTCTCACTGGACTGGATGAAGTGGTTTAAAAATGGATGAAAGGATAATAGTTATAACAGTGCATCTTTGCAGTATCTTTAGTGACACTTTAACATATGATGTAATGATACTTTTATAGTGACATCACTGATGTAACTATGTAATAACAAATGGATAAAGAAACTCGCTTTTTTGCTTGTAAACACGCTTCAGAAATGAATGAGGTTAGTTTATAAAGGTCATCCTACCGCAACTTTCTTTTTCAACACAATGATGTTAAATTGATTGTGTTTTTTTTTTTTCTTTTCAAGTCACAGACTAGTGCACAATGTTTTTAAATGAAGACCAAATGTTTCATTTTCAGAAAACAATAGCGTAGGAGTTGGACAGTTTCTGTGTTTCTTTCACGTTCCCCTTCGCAATCTCTTACTCACATCCCTCTAAGGAGAGGCGAAAGAGGTAAATAAGATGGTGAAAGTGGTCATATTGTGGTTATTTGGGTTTTCCCTTTCTTGTCAGGGCATTGCATAACTTTTTCGTGCAAAGTTACAAAGCCTAAAGTCCATGACAAATGGAGTCATTATCTCCTACAGAAGGCCTGCTTCCTGAACAGCCTCAAACGTACAATTTATAGTCAATATATTTCCTCCCTCGCCTATCTACATCAAAGTGAAACACTTACCTAATGTCTGCCTAGGGGTCATTGAAGCATGACTGCAAATCCAGTGATATCTCTTTTCGACCAGTAAGCTGACAGTCAGAGCCCAGTGGGCATTTTAGGAGGAAATCACAACAGGTAGCAAAGGAGCTTCAAGTTATCTTGTTGATCTGAATGAAAGCATGTAAACTTATTCTACAAGATGCCAAACATATAAATATGCACAAGTAGATGAGCATAGCGTGAGCTCTTTAATTGCTATACAATCCTGGAACAACCCAGTTAGCCAAATGTTTGCACTAGGATTATGCACGGAAATGTAATATGAATTATTTGTCTTTTCACTGGTGCCACTGTTCTTGGAAACTGTTTGATGCTCCTTCAATATAAAAACTCATATTTCTTCCCTGAAGATAATCTACAAACAGCTTGCATGATAAATTCCAGAAGGACGGAGAAATCAGAGTATCCATTTACGGGAAAAGATCTGAGCCGACACTACTGATCATCTGTGCAAGAAACAAAAATGAAATAAATAAAAGACCAAATATCTATCTTTACTTTCTCTGAAGGCTCATCAGAACCAGATGTTTCTTACAAAACATCCTTAGAACTGTGTTGTTGATACCACAGAGCATGTACTTGACAGCTGCACGGTCGCACTTGTATATTTCTCTGTTCTTATATGCGGTCATGTAATGTTAGATAAGTCTATAAGGATACAGCTGAAGGTTATAACATCCGGGACTCGACTGAAGCTGACAACAGCTTGTTTGTGCAGTAATCTCTTCCTTAACAAGCTTCAGGCACACAAGGTGAGATCATAGTTTAAGAGCAGATATTCACTCACGAATATGTAGGATCCCTTGCAGATGTGTGGAAGCTTCGAGATTAGGAAGGTTGCTTTCCGCCAGGGCACCACTCAGCCTGACCAGTCTCACCGTAAAAGCAAACATCCCCCTGAACTGGAAACCATCCAATGACGCAACTTCTTTCATCACCTGATGAGGGATGGGTCTGCTCAAGGGTCGGGACGACTCTGAATCTACTCAATGAACACATGACGCACCTTTTTACTTCCTACCCATACATACACCATGACAACAGAGATAACTGGAGTGTGTGTCCCCAAAGACCCCCCCTCCCCGCAGCAATAAACACTTCTTGAAGTTTTCCATAAGCTTGTTGACTCTACAATCTTAGTATATTGGTTAAAATATTAAGAGACAAGCAGAATTCTAAAGGTTGAGGGTATTACAACTCACATGGTTGCATTTGCCATCAGAGACACCAAGATTACTTCCACTTGAAGGTACATTTAAGGTAAATGTAAAACTGGTAGAAAACCTTTTCGACATGTCTAGTCTGTAGGTTTTGTAGAAAAGTCAGAGCTACCCACTTAGTACGTGCAAGTTCTGAACCTTTCCTGGGAGGGAAAAAATTGAGAATCTTGTGAAACTTTATTTCCTTTTTAGGATTTTCAGCGTGGGTTCTCACCGGGTACTCAGGCTTCCTCCCACAGTCCAAAGACATGCACCTTGGGGATAGGCTGATTGGGGACTTTAAATTGCCCATAGGTTTGAGTGTGTGTGTGCATGGTTGCATGTCTATGTGTGTGACCCTGTGATAGGCTGGCGACCTGTCCAGGGTGTACCCCGCCTCTCGCCCATTGTTAGCTGGGAGGATGGATGGATGGATGGATGGATGGATGGATGGATGGATGGATGGATGGATGGATGGATGGATGGATGGATGGATTGATTGATTGATTAGCCTTTTTTACTGTTATATTAAGGTTTGATTTGAACTAAAAGTTCACCCTCAATTATTCAACTTGCTTTATTCTCATGTATATAGTAGAACTATGACAGATTATCCAATTTAGTGCCAGGATACAAGTTGATTTCAATATCACTCCATGTACTTTTTCGTGTTTTGATGCCCTACATTCATCAAGTACCCTCAAACCATCCTTTTAGATACAAGGAATCATAACACAAGCCTTATTAAGGAAGGTTATAAGGACACGATGCCATAACAAAGATGATTCCTGTTTGCTTCCTTGTTCAATCTCAAGAATCAGATCTGAATCCCAATCAGGGTGTTGTTTGAATGACCATGTCAGGATCGCCAAGAACAATTTCGGGAAAACGCCAATTCCTGATATCTACTGCTTTTATATCAGCAAATGTAAGATGTAATGTAAGATAATGTGCACATACTTAATGACCAGATTAACAAGTGCATTGCCAAAAGCTATTTTCTCATGATGTCACTCAAGATATACACACTGCAAGTATTTCCTCTGCATTTGCACGAAAGTTTTCTATATCACTCATTTAGAAGGAATAGGTCCCGCGATGTTTAATAAGAAACAACATCACAGGACAAAACCCTACATCCCAGTGTCCTTCTGGATATTTTGTTAATTTTATGTTTAATTTAGAATTCTGCCACTTTAGACCAAATCTCTACAAACAATCCCATTTATTTATTTATGTTGGTCTCTTAGGGACACAAACATATCATATTTGCAGTCAGAAATTTTTGTGTCAGTCTATTTTATAAAACACAAGTGAAGCCATGGCGACAACTCTTTTAGTAGACTGTGTACCTCATTGCATTGTTAAGGTTATTACATCAGATAATGGGTTAATAATACATGAACCAGCTGCCCTTATTCCCCTCATCAAAACAGGACAGCTGAGCGACAATGAAGAACTCTGTTTCAAATGGATGCATGTTGTTAGAAAAGGGAGTAACTTCCTCTGTGTTGGGTCAATTTCTCTATCAAAGGAATAAGACACTTCGAACTTGGAGTAGCTCTTCTCATTGCAATGGGGGAGAGATCTGCAGCATGCACCACAACGGCATGTCAGCCATCAAGTCCCAATCTCCTCTCCCCACACAGCAGCTTTTATTGGAAACAGCATACATCACAAGGAGTGTAGCATGAAATGCATACAGCAATATACATTAACAACAGGATGCACAAGATGCTCACAAGGCAGACACAGGATGCTCGAGCTTAGTAAAGGGTCAGCGGAACAAACAGTCAAACAAACATTTCTATTCATCAGAAACTCTGACATGACAGTTTTCAAGCAGAAGCATCAAAACTCTGAGCCAGTCACAGAAACTTTCAAATATGTCAATATCTGTTTTATAAACCCTAAAACTCTGGACTCACATTTGAAACAGGTGCTGCAACAACAGAGCCAGGAGTACACCATATCAGATTTTAACTGGCAAAACATCAGAACTTTCATATTTTGGTCTCAGTGTTTTGCTTACATGATCAGAAACAACCCGTCCTCGGATGTGAATAAGCAATATTTATTTGTTAGAGTAAAATTAGACCTGCTTAGCTTGTTTATAACTCACATAAATCACTTTTATTTTGCACTGTGTGATACAGTCATTATGTTGAAAGTCACGACTCATGTACTTCCTGCTACCTTACTTCCTGAGCCTGGAAGAGAAAGAAACCTGAGCTAACATGGCTAACAATGACGGTTCTTATGGTATAAAAAAGAAAAGAGAAAAAGGATCATTTATCCTGTTATATTCACATTGTGTCAGAAGAGAAATTTAAAATGATATGCTATCAGACTTCTACTTAACAAGACACGCAAGGAAGTAAAACATCTGATGCGACATGAGGTGCTCGTGGAAGCACGTTGGTTGTGTGAGACAAACACCTGACAGACAACACAACCTCTCTAGAAACACTTGAGGATGTTGCTAATGTGACCTGAGCAGACTAATTGGGAAAATATGCAGCTGTAACAGTACATTACAAGCAATAATTTTGCAGTTGTATTTGTTGTATCCAACAGTCACTGACGTGTCGAATTATCCGATTGACTTCTGGCCATATTTGAATTTAGCGTGCAATGCTTCACTTGGTAATTGCTGTCAGTCGGTCAAAGGCATCTCTGTCAAATCAAAAAATCATTCATCTCCCCTCTGAACAAATGAATTCCACTACTGTGACGCAAATGGAGCTCCGGAACATCCAACACAAAATTGAAGGGAAGTTCCTGCTTCCTTTTTTCTCTTTTTTTTCACAGTCATCCCATCATCTGCATCCTTCCCTTTCTTTTATTCTACAATTATCCCTTCATATTTAATAAAATGTTGTTCTTCCGAAATTATACAGCAATGCTGTCCATGTGGTAAAACATGATGGTCTGGTAGTAGTTGTGATGTCTTCGTGTATGATGGGATGTTGTGCTGCTGGTCTCTTTTCTTCGTATTCAAGTGAAAGGTAAACGAGTGGGTCCAGATGTTATTTGTTAGAGCTTTTCTGCCAGTTGTCCATGTGCATGTGTGGGAGCTCCCAATTACTTCTAGTTACAAGGAAGCTGTATGCTTTAACAGAAGTGGAGGAACTGCCTGGCAACCCATAATTAAACCTCTTATAGGATGGAGAAAGGAGACCAAAAGACTATTTAAGCTGAAGTGTTTACCTTTATAGGCAGAATCTGTGTGTACATAGGTGTGTGTGTTTGTGCGCTGGTGCACAGCAAAGTAAACTTCTCATTTACTCTTTCCCTCTCTTTGTCGTTATCCCTGCACTACCCGCTCACACAGCCCCCTCACCCTGCCCCTCAGTTCATCAGGTTCAGGAAATGTTTTCCTCTGGATATGCACATGATTGTTTTCGCTGTAAAGCATGGTTCTGTCATTGCAGGACGAAAACAGAAAGGCATAAAATCATTACACTAAAATAAAACATAGCTTGTCTTGGAGGTATTCTGCACCATTTGTGATTAGTTGGATTTACGTTGCCAAGAAAGTGTTGAGCATTTACATTATTACGACTTGTTACGATGAATGTAATTTGGGTTTCGTACAGACTGTCTGCATGCCCCTTCATATCCATCACTTTCCTGTTATGACACCGGGTGTCGCCATGACACCTGGTGCCCTAGGAAGTTCAGTTTTCACTGCCGTTCTTTGCTAACTAGCAATCATAACAGTTTATTTTAGAAGTGCGATTTGATTTTATGTTTTCACACAAATGTCTTCGGGGACGACATATACTTTTGTTGGATACATACACAACTTGTGGAAACTTAAAGATTTTATGAATGGAGCATGTTACGACCATAAAGTCACTCGCAAGATGATGCAGAGAGATGAGGTGATTTCAAAACAATGGCTCACAACGCTGAAGTTAAAAGAGCCACCCAAGAGGGTCTTCGTCTGCTCTAATTATTTTGTTGATCATAAACCAACAGAGCTGCATCCAGATACAGAATTATTTCTAGATTACGAACGATCACCAGCAAATTAGAGGTGAAGGCGAACTAGATACCATGATGCAGCTGATGAAATGCCTGTTTCCACCTGCACTATTGAAGTGCAACATGAAGAGCCTCGTAAGTACTCTAATTATTAGTGAAGGTTAGTTTCTTCAGGTATCTTTTATTTTGTACTTTTTTAAACAATCATGCAGGAACAGTCCACGGTTTTGATCACATTCTTACCCATGCCAGATATTTAGATTTGTTGTTTTATAACAACAATCGGTAGTACTGTCCGTGTCTGAATGTAACCTGTAATTGACAAGTAGACGCCTTGACTGTTACTAGCAGCTCTGATCATTGTCAGGGATTTGGGCTGGATCAGCCAAGAAAATTTTCAAATATAAAGATCCTTATAAAACTAACCATTATTATGAACTTAAGGTCATTTTAGATAGTTTGATTAACTTTAGACAGAGCTTGATTAACTGTTCCTCTTTCCCAGCTTGTTTGCGATGCTAAGCTAACCATCCTATATTAATTTGATTTCCGTTTTCTCTTTCTTTCAAGGAAACTTTAAGTATAGCTGACAAATGTTTTAACATTACAGGAAAAATGTTTTTAAAAAATCTGGAAAATATTTCATCATGCTGCTGTTGTTGGCTTCAGTGCAGATTATGAATTGATTGCGGTTTGAAGGACAAATCATAATAAGAAGTTTACTTTTAAAAGGGATGCAGCTTTTTATGCTGGTTATTGAAATGCCTGACTGATATGAAAAAAAAAACACATAAGCAACATGACAGAACTGCTTTTAGTCCCATGTAGAAGTTTCTGATGTCTGATACAGATTGAGATCCAAGAGAAAAACATCATCTTTAAAGCACCTGCCCTTTCCATTAAGAAGCTGAGAAAAACAGCAGTGGATTGGCTACGCACACGTATACACACACACACACACACATACTCATTCACAAGCTTGGACAACTGAACTGATGACAGCAGGCAAGACTTCAAAAGTTACCCCATAATTCAAATCAGTCTCCTGGCAATCGCTGACTTTTCCAACCAATCATACTGTAAGAATGTTCAGGGTAAACAACTCCAGCTGAATGACAAGTTTCTCAGAGTTGTGCTTCTTCCTCTCCAAAACTTGACTCCTTGCAATCTGAATGTGGTGTGTGTTTGCTTAGAAAGGGTCTTTATAGACCCTTGTAAGACTTCACTTTAATGAAAGTGTGACGAAGTCTTTATCCTGCTGAATGTTTAATACACATCTGAGCAGACATGCTGAAAACAGGAAACAGAACAATATGTCAATCAAACATGGTTTTTGCCATCATGGACGTTATGCGAATGCATGTATTGATAACTTAAGATAAGGGCAATAAATATAACCCAAGCAAATAAATGTAACCAGGAGAAACATTATCCTGGAGCAACTGAAAGGAACACAAGACAAGTGGCAGTGGAAACAATAAAAACATATATTAGACATAAAAACCACTGACTCCTGGGTGAACATCTTGTATTTAAATAATACCAAACTGCACCTTTCTAATCTATAAAAAATAAAGAGAAGGTGAAAAAATACAAACCTATCCATGCCTGTAATATTCACAAGCTTCAGTGTCTCCAAGATTTCCTGCTTGAAATCTTTTCTGTGCACTCAGGAACTATTAGGGCTGAATTTCCTGCCTCAGACAGATTTACTGATTTTGCTAAATAGACAGATTTACAGCACTTTCCAACTGAACCTCAAACAATCTACCAATGTCATCCTCGGATAAGCTGCCTGGCCCTAGAAGTGAAATGCAGGATCATGTTGCTCAGATGCTTGAAAATACACACTGCAGCATTACCACAGCTGAAATGCATTTCAATATGCTTTGAAAAATGTAGGTATATGTTTTTTTTTGTTTTTTTTTTGGTCTTGCTTGGATTTCTTTTAGCTTTTTTCTTTTTTTACTTCTCTAATATAACTTAGTATGATTCTTTCATATAAAATGTCATTGAAATGATGTCTTGGCATCAAATGTAATCTGCTCTCTATATAAAAATCATGTTTTTCTCTCATTTCATTTCTATCTCATCAAACTTAAAGTACCACAGAGCGCCGATTTTGATTGACAATTGCTGTGGAAACTGTTACACAATAGAAATGGGATTTTCTTTATGTACTGAGGCTCACACTAAATCATAGATATGCTTGGTCTGTTAAGGCTGGAGGGGTTATGCAACCTGTCAGAGGATGTGGAATCATAATAACTCTTTAGGGGGCTAGTTTGCAACCTTGGAAGAAAGTTGCGATGATGAAACGGCTCAGAAATCAAGCATGCATATTAAATAATCAGGTGATAACCGTGCAAAGTTCAAAATTCTTCACACTGTTTTCTTAAGAATTTTAAATAACCAGCACAAGCTGGCCAAACAAGCAGCCGTCAGAAGTGAAGTGTATCTCTGATTCACTTCCAGGATCAATTTTATCTTCGTCTGTCAGCAATCAATGCAATTTTTTTACTGCACCCATTTTTTTTTTCAATCTTGGGTCGAGTCGCATTCATAAATGCCATGGAAGCACACAGTGTTCACTGTATAATAGGTCCCCTTTGACCAAGATGTTAAGGTCAGATTAGCTGTACTTCATGTTCTTTTGACCAGCAGGCCACCCACATCGAGCATTTTCTCTTATGGTGACTGCACATGTCAGGGTTCCTCAAAGTGTTACTAACGGGATGTATAGAAGTTCTGCAGGTTTGACTTTCAGAGGAAACTAAATGAATGATTGTATTTACAGGAAAGTTTGTGCAGGACAAAGAAAGTCTAAAATCTAAAATTAATCTATAATCTAAGCCCGCAATTGCCTGCATATTAAGGTATATCTGGGTGTGATATCATCTCATATGTTCTGATAAGCAGATTGTGAATGAAATCATCATGCTTGTCCTGCCTCTGCACTTTCTCACAATATTTAATAAAAGCACTCTGGGAAAGCGAGCACACAGGGGTGTGAGTATGTGAGAATAAATCATCCATCTGTACTTTGCTAACAATTTTCCAATCATAAAATATTTGACGCTGCCAAATGCTAAGTACACACCTGAGATCAGTGTTTGAAGTGGCGCCAAATCTACAATACGGTTCAAAGCAACAATATAATAGAATTTTTTTCAGACCGGCGATAACTCCAATTTATTGCCACTTACTGTTTTGCATTTGCAGATTTGGCACCATTCTCACTTCTACATTCAGCAAAGTCCAAAAGGGTACAAGACGTGACAAAGAAAACAGTCAACGTTTTACCCAGAGGATGCATCGCTATGCAGAGGTTGAGCTCCTGACAGGAATAAAATAGTACATTGTGGGAAAAAAAAGATTTGTGTTCTACTTTGCTTAATCCAATTCAAAAAGACTCAGAAAAAAACGATAATTGTATATTAGCTATGTTTCACTATATCGGTTGTAAAATGACATCAATTTTTCCCAGCAACAACTTGGAAGAAAGTGTGTATATGAACCCAAACCATGAACCATACAAAACCTAAACAAGTAGTTTTGGTCTCCAAACTTTTACCAGAAACCTACCAAAGCTCTGCTTCCTCACAGCATTATATAGTAAAATACAAATATTTGGGTTCATGTGTTTGTGCTCCAGCATATAAATACATTTTAAAGTATTCCTACATCTAGAGTACCAAAAAGGGAGAAAAAAATAGGCTATATAGCAAATACATAAAGGGTAGGTAATAATGGTAGAAATCTGCATAGTCAGAAATGCTGCCTGCTTGCTGTAGCTACTCATGGATTTACATCCAATGGCTTCACAAAGGAGGTAACAAGGTCTTCTTTAAATAAATACAAAACTGAAACAGTTTTAGAAGGCAAGAAACTGACAACCAGAAATCTTGGTCCGAGACTCAGGCCTGAATATCAGCAGTGATGTTTAGACAGCCATGAAGTCGGCCTTTTATTACTTCAAGAACATAGAGGATTGAAGGAAAGATTTCTAGCCAGGATTTAGAAAAATCTGCCCATGCATTTATCTTTAATTGTATGTCACACTGTCCTTACAGGTCTCTCTAAAAAGCCCAGAGGGCTGCTGCTCGAGTCCCGACTAAGACCAAGAAAGTGGATCATAAAACTCAGATATTTTCACTGACTTCCTGTTTGCCACAGAATTTACTTAAAAATCAGGCTATTAGTTTATAAAACTGAAAGGACCCAAATACATTCAGAATTTTCTTGTCTGTTATAAACCAGCCAGATCCCTCAGTTCATCACGGTCAAATCTACCTTCTATGCAGAGTCAGAAGCAAACATGGAGACCGTATTTTGTTTTTATGCACCTCACATGTGGTACAAACTCCCAGAAAAACTGCTGAAACTCTCAACTGTTTTAAATCATGGTTGAAAACTTTTAATTTGTGCTTTTTACTGTTAATTCCTCAGACTGGAACATTTTATGTAGTTGCTCTACTTTAATGCAGATTTTTCTGTTTTCATTTGGTTGCTTTCAATTCTTTTTATGCTTCTTACATCCAACTGCAATGCTTTTTCATGTTTTTATGGAAAGCATCTTAAATTGAATTGTACATGAAATGTGCAATACAAACAAGATCTATGATGTAAGCGTCGTAAGCGATGACTTAGGATATATCCCCAAATGCTCTCAATCCTCTAATTCCCCAATCTTCGAATAGATACAATACAAAAATATAAAGATGCAAAGCATCACCTGGTGTTGAAACTTTGAATCATCCCGGTATGACATCAGAGCTTATATTTGAGGTCATTGAGGTAAATAGTTCCAGAGATATAGCCAAAAAATGAAATTTTTCGTGCATAAAGTGCCACTTGGTGGGAAACCATAAATCCAACAATCATGAAACTCAATACAGATCGTCTTCTTGGGGACCTAACAGGTATGCTGAGTACTAAAATCCAATTGTAAATAGTTCCAGAGATATATCTTTTTTTGTCTAAAGCGCCACCTAGTGAGGACACCATAAACCCCAAAATTGTGAAATTCGAGCCATATTGTCCCCTTGCACACTTAAACAGATACACCGAGTATCAAAATCCAGTTGTGAATATATCCCAGACACTCTGCATTCGGGGTTTTAATAATCCAGCCTTAACTAGCACTCTCAGAAAAGCCTGTAAAAATACGACAAAATGCATCGTAAAGAGAAAAGAATTCTTCATTTTTACTTTTTACTGCAGTGTCATAAGTTGTTTTTTTTGTTTGTTTTTTTTTATTTGTGCATTGCATGTTGGGAACAGGAACTTGAACATATCTTACACTCTGGAGTCATCTGAGATGAGTTTTATAATTATAAAGTTGTACAATAATGGTTGGCAGCACTGATATTTATCTTAAACTGCTCTTCCCTACTCTCGACGTGTATTCAGATTAGTAAAAATACTCTTAACGCAACTTATCCCATAAATTTTAAAATGCTAAAACTTTAGTTCCTATAATTCTTTAAGAAAATTAAGAGGAGGGTCAATATGCAACACTTCAGTGGAGAATCACCAACTGTCCTGTGTTTTTTTTAGATTTTTCTCAGCAGCAACACACCTGGTTCAAAAGACAGGGACTGATTTCTCTCTCAGTGTGTTAAGGTGCGTGGGATGTATCCAAGTTCCTAGATTTTTATATCACAGATGTAGTTTTTGGTTCTCACATTTGTCCCTTTTTATTAAGTTTATTCAAAACCCAAAAGTTACAACGGTGCTGCACCAACAGAAATATTCACCAGTGCTGCCAATGTAATGATTGATTGCATTTGCAGACGTGCTTGTGTAAAGATACGTGTGATGATACATCAGTGTTACTGACAGCACACAACACACAGCAGAAAGATCAAACAAGAGAAGATCATGAAGAAATATAAAAGATTGCTTACAAATCTCAAATCACAAGTTTCAGTCAAGTCTTAAGTCATTTGAGTTTGAGTCTCCAGTTACTGAAAATGTACAACTAGAGTCCAAGTCCCAGACTCGAGTCTTTGACATGAAGGCTGTATTTATTATACCCCAAAATGCCTGGCGGTGTACTGTGCAACACAGTAGTAAAGCTGCATTACTGGTCTTGTGATGTTCAGACGGACACTTTTACTATTATAAAGATTGCTGCTTGGCACGATTGGTAATTTAAGGCTCCACTTGCTCACATATTGGAAGAATTGCTCAACATATTTCCAAACTGCTTCCACCAGTGAGGGCTTTCAAACAGACATCCTTGCACACAGCGACAATATTCCAACCGGCACTGCAATTAATATGCTAAGTGGTGCAAAGCTTCACAATGTCACTTTTCATTTACATCTCTAGCAGCTTTTATATCTTTCACTCGCCTGTCAGTCTCAGCACTGGGTAAACACCTCTCTTTGACAGCTGCTACACACGTTTTTTCACTTCCATGCTCTCTTTTTCCCAATAATTCCATGCTACTTGTTTACCAGCTGGTGACATGAGGGAGATGGTGGGGGGTGGGGGGGATTGACAGAAGAGACAAGGGTGACCACCACGGAGTACCCATCACTCACCACACGCATGTATTTACCCACTCAGGTGCTCACACACAGAAGGTAAGCTCTTGTATCAGTGAATGCACCAGGTGAACACTTCAGGGCGTCCATCAGTTCACACACAGACAGAGACGCTGTTTGTAGCAGAGGTGGGTCACAGATGACCACCTCTAAGACCCCATCACTTCACACATCTTTGCACACACACAGACTTGGCATTTACAAGCAAAGTTTTTCCTCTTTAAAATGAAACACACACCCCGGTGGCAAACTGTCCTTTCAATGTGCACACTCCCAGCTGGGAAAACACAGCCAGCTGTATGTGTCACCACCAAACTCATTAGCCATTGGCAGCTATTTAGTGAAAAAATGAGAAATATTGTGCTGTGTTGTATACAGAACAAAGCACACAAAGGTAAGATTATCTTTTTATGCGTTGAATGGACAATACGCAGTTGGATGCATTTTTGTACCGTAATATGGACAATGATGCACTGGAACAAACCTGAAGTGAATCTTTGCTCAGTTTTCCTTTGATGGACGATGAAAGTAAAATTAGGCACAAGTCAAAAGTAAAAATAGGGATTGTTAGGCTTCTTAGCAGAACCAAAAACATTTCTTTTTGTCATAAATATGCTGGAGGAGAAAAAACAGTGCAAAGTGGGTGAATATCCCTTTCCTTCCCCAGCATCGGCAGTAAAGTTGCAGCTTGTTAATAGACAGCATGTGTAGAACTGTATAAGTGTGACACGCATCACCCAGTTCTTCTTACCTTCCACTTGACAGGTGTTATCCAAGTCCTGATCACTGCCTTCAGATGTATCTTAGAATGCCTGGATCTGATCATTCAGCCAGTGAAATCTCCTTGTCGCATATGTTTTCATTCTTTAAAGCAAGAATATGTTCCAAACATTGAGACCTCATTCTCCCTTTTACATAATAAATCTCATTCAAATCTCTTCATTTTTTTATTAATCTGTACTGCCACTCTGAAAAAACACCTGACCTATCTCAAACCAGCCCCAGTTGTACACATTTAGTCTACAATGTAAGTAAGGAAACTCACATTGTAAACTGAATTTTTCTATGAGATGCAAGGCTCAAATGCCAGATAAGATCAAATAGATAATGCTTTTGATTCCTATACTGTGCAGAAATAATTTAGCTAAGTTTGTGTAACTGTGCCCTTATATTATTATATGAAGTTGTTCCTTAGTTGAAGTAAATCACAATAAAATAAAGTATTTTGTATCTGTCCATCTTTCTTCACACTGCAGAAACCCTTTTGAGCTTTGTGGATGACATCCTGTCTGGGGCTAGGTCTCCATGCGTAATGTTGGGAGACATCCCCAATCTTCTATCCTCATCCATCAGCATGATTGTTCGCTGTCTGGAACCTGACACCACATACATGTAAGTTTGCTATTCTAAATCAACGTAATCATTTTAATGCACGTGAACTGGTATCTACCAGCATCATTTAAAAACAATAATTCTTTCATTTAGGATTAATTATTGTTATATGATTTAAAATAAAAAAAATGTTTGATTTTATTGTGGTGAAAGATTCATGCCTGCTTTATCTGTGGAACAATGTTGTTGTGTGATAGAAACCAACGAACTCACCAGGACTTGGCTCAAATACACATACACAAAAAAATGACCTGAACTGCCTTGGCCTTAGCAATCTACTATTCACTAATTCCAAACAAGGTTATGTTTGCGTACAATATTCTCTCTAATTGGAAATACTTGAAAAGGCTGCGTGCATAGTAAAAACATATGTTGATTTCTGTTAATGGACAATGTTGTCACACAATGCAGCTTACAAAGGAAGCGGAGGAGTTTCTCACAGCTGGAAAGAATTACTTTAATTGCAACCCCAGTAGGGATATAAAAAAGAAACAAAAAAGCAAATCATCTTTGGAAAACATTTAGCTTTTTATCCATGCAAAGTTAATTGTTAACGTCATTTCAACATGGAAGTAAAATTTCTGTCCTTCATGCCAAGTTTTACTGTGTGCATTTAAAAGTGTTACATTCTAAATAACATAACTTATTTGTTGACAGGTAAACTTTACTTGCTTTAAATAGTGTGTATTATCAACAGTTATCTGTAACCAGTAAGACAGATAAAAGCTTGTATTTCTTTGTTTCTTGCTCATGTTAGCTCACAGTAAGCAAGATGCTATAACTCGCTAAAAATCTTAAATTTCTACTGTTTAGCTATTTTTTTTTTTTTTTTTTTTTTTTTTTTTTTTTGGTTTGGTTTTGGTTAGGGGTGAAAAAAGAAAGGAGGAAGTGATTGTTGAAATAATCTTGCTCTGGAGGAGCTAACCTGTCTGTTGCATTTAGAGAAATTGTCTTCAGTATTATTTCGGCATTGCTAGTCAAAATTTTACAGCTAAATGTTTAAATTAACTTAAAGGTTTTTAAACAGTTCTAAAACTAACAATATTTGTCTCACTGTTTTACTACCTGATAAACACTAATAAGTTTAGAATGTATGTGCTAAGCTAAGCTAGCCTACAAACATCACTGAGCTGTATCTCTAACTATGTCGGATTGAAAGAAATGTTTCCTAGTTATAATTTAGCCTTGAAAATCACATTCATCACCACCACATCAAAAAATCATCAGGGCCTGCTTAAGTTTCTGGTTTTTAATGCCATGGTATCATATTCGCAATGACTCCAGTAGAGGAAGTTGCTTCTTTTGTTTTTTTCCATGAGGAGCACCAAAGCTTAACATAGCCTTTTTAATTAACTCATAATATATTTGCTCAAATTTGTCTAAGCATGATAATCAAATATTTATTTTACCATTTGTGTCTTTACTTAGTTGAAGTAATTGAATATTTATTCCTAGGTGATTGTAATGATTTAGACTGTTTTAGGTGTAAGTTGGATTTGAAAAAAAAATCCCAAAAGAAAACTTTTACACAAAGATAAAAGATGAGATTATAAAGGAAATAGATCATTTATGTATCTAGACTGTGTGTGTATATGTCATAGGAACTTTACAATGTGCCATGATTGAGGACGGATGCTAAAATGTTCTCAATAGCATGCTTACACTTATTTCATGGAGACCTTGCCAAAAAAGAAGCCACACGCATGTTTTAAAGAGGAAGGAGAAAGTTGGAAGTAAAATTGGAGGGAAGGATAGAAAATAAGCCAAAATTGCTCAAACAAATTGTGGAGATTGAAAAATTGAAATGAGGAATGATTGTAAGTGAACCACAAGATGTAAGAAAGAAATAAAAACCAAAACCCTAAGAGGCAGAACACACCCATAGTTTGATTGATGTGGCAGGAATGAGCAGCCAGACACGCTCTTTAAATTCCAGCATTGAGAAGATTCCTGCTCTCTTTACAGATCATTTGTTTCCCCAGGTCAAAGCCTTGTATCTCCATCAGAGCAGTGCACACTCCATATTCTCTATACAGACAGATCCTTAACAGACCACGATCATAATCATGCCCAAGAGATAAAAAAGATTATGTGGACAGAAATAAGAAATATAAGTGGACATAAAATCGTGATAGAGAAGATATTCTGGCAACAAAAGTTTTGCCTTTCAGGATATGTTGGAAACTTTCCTATTAACCAAATCTCCCTTTAAATTGAGTTAAAGTCTCCAAAATTTCAGGATGATGATTAAAACGAGACACAGATTTCGAGTGACATCAGTCATTCAGGTGGCTGCAAGTTAAGTTTTGACCACTAGGTGGAGATGTCAATTCACTCACAGGTTAAAACTGCACAGAAGCAAATACCGTTAGCCTTGCACAAGAGATGTAAGTCTCTACTGATAATACAGGCCCAATTCCTAGACAAAGAATGACTTTAACGCTGTATGAAAGGCATCAGCTGTCAGTTAGCTGCTGCACAAATAATGTTTGTGCAGAACTTTCATTAAAAAGCAGTGCAGCAAACTGGCATATTCTAACATAAGCACTTTGTCCCTTCAGGTTCCGACTGTGGGCAGTAGACAATACAGGACGGCGCTCCAGTCCCAGTGAGGTCACCATCAAAACTCCATGTCCAACTGTGGATGACGTCAAAGCACAGGGTGAGGATAGAGAAACAGACCAAGCTCATTTCTGCTTGCAGATATGATATTCATAATACAGTGATGTAAGCGCTCATGGTTGTGATACAACAAAGCTATACGTCTACAGACTATTTGTAGTCACTGTTTTCTACAAATTATATATTTACTGTAAAATAATGTCTTTCCATGTGAAAGAAAATCTTTGGTTAAACTCACCACCACTGAGATGTTATTGTGGGTCCTGCTGCTAATTTGAATCAGCTATTACAAAAATGCACTGTTCAGTGAAGTGTGATCCTACTGAGCTTACGCTGTTAAACTTAATGCCTGGAAATGTTTGAATAGTGTGAAATGCAATATGTCCAATGTACTGGCTTTGTTTTGAGCTGACTTTATTCAAAAGATGGGGACAAGTTCCCGACCTGACAATCCATGAAAAGCTCAATAACATTTCTCAGATGAAAACCTCAACTTTAGCTGTGATTTGTTTGTTTTAAGATGCTACAGGTATAAAGATATGCAGGTAGAATAACATCTATCATAGGTTTTTGTGTCATCTGGAAGTGGAAATGTAGAGTCAAAAGGGAAGAACATCAAATTAGTAAAAAAAACAAAAAAAAAAAAACAGTGAAAACACTGAAAAAAAATCACTGTGACGAAAAAAAAAGAGTTTTTATTGACCGGGTCTTGGAATTACAGTCCTGTTTATTTCAGAGTATATTCTCAATTCTGTGCTTGTGCAAGTCAGGTATGCCACTGTTTTTTAAATAAAGCAGTTCTCCATGATAGGATTAAATGTGGCTAAATGTTTTCTTCTTTTTTGGGGTTTTCTGAAAAACCTGACTGAATCATTAGCAATAACTAAAACTTAACAGCCTCTGAAGAGACAGAAATATAGTATTAAACACCATAAAGGGGCAACAGTAAATGTATATTTCTAATGTTCATCCCCATTCGACGGCATGAGGTAAAAAGAAAGAAAGAAAAAAAGCTAAGATCTAAGTCTAAGTCTAAGATATTATCATCAAATAAAAATGTTCAATCTATAAACTTCAAGGAAACTGTTGAAGGTCTTCTTGGGCATCAGCTATCCAATAATGGAAGTTAAGTGAATATAAGTGAGAAATTTGAGCTGATTTACCTATCCATGATGGCCAGACACCACACCCAGGACTGGAAAGTGGACCAAGCTCAAAATGCTGTCACCTAAAGTCTTTCAAATGGCCACATGTTCGCTAACCCCAGAATTAATACATCCTAACTGACCCCCATGTTAAAATGCCCAACTTTACAACAGATTCTAAGAGTTTTATAACTAAGCACTTTGTATTAAAATGATTTAATCCTAAATAATTTTTTGAGGGGGGTGTTTTTGGGAATGATTTGTGATAATCAATATCCAGTATATCCTCTGGTTGTCAGCTGGCTGTCACATCTGTGCTGCTTCCTACCATTTCAGTAAGTTACAGTTGTCGAGTCAAAGGAAGCATAGCATCAGCAGCTTTCTTCCACTGCGATCTGTCAACTGAAACCAAACCTATTTTTTACTGTAACACTTTTTTTTGCTAATATTAAGCAAATAGTTGTTCATATTAGTAAATTACCAAGATCTTGTCTCATTATAAGATAATGGAATATATATATTTAACACAATCTTTCTGCTGACCTCTTTTTGTTTGTTTACCTTTCAGAAATTGCAGATAAGATTTATAATCTGTTTAATGGCTACACTAGTGGTAAAGAGCAGCAGACAGCCTACAACACTCTAATGGACCTGGGGGCTCCCACGCTGCATCGTGTGCTTTACCACTACAACCTCCGCTATGAGACCTTTGGAGAGTTCACCTGGAGGTGTGAGGATGAGCTTGGACCCAGGTACAGCTTTTTCTGAACACACATTTTTACCTTTATTTTAAAGGAGAAAAATACAGGGATTTTTTTTACCTTTAAAGGAACAAAAAGCACAAAAGTAATCACCATGTAAGTCAACTCTGATTGGTTGGATACCTAAAAAGTAAGGTAAATGACAAATAATGTGACTAAATAAACAAATGAAGCTGAGTTTGTACATGAGGAATGTCCATATTTCAGATGTGATCAGCCCAACGCATTTCTTCCAGCAAATTGATAATCAACTTCAGATTGATCGCAAATCTATCAAAAGAGCTCAACAATATACAAATCCCTGTATGTCTGTCCTGCGTTACGCTGTTGCAGAATGCTAAATGAGTGAGCCATTATTGTAGACTGTGTTCAGAAATGTGAGCATGTGTGTTTTTTTTCCATTCATGAGTTGACTTCTCACCGACAAAGTCTGTCATACTGAATTTGTGCAACTAACACTGATGTTCTCGAACAATAACAGTGCAACCTGGCTGCACGATTAAAAAAAGAGTAGCAACTAGGCAGAAGTCAGGGTTGGATCACAATTTAGTGTGAATACCACATAAGATTTCAACTTTAGCAAACACTCTTTACAAAATGTTTAAATATAACAAGTATATTATATTTCGTCATTTCATATCAAAATTATTTACAGTCGAATGTAGTTGGAGACAGAAATCAGCTTCTACTCTGCTAAGCAAGGAGATGTGGAGCCAATCACATGCCAGTATAGACAAGGGACACATCAGTGCTTAAAAGACACAAGGAGAGCAGACACTCACTCGACAGTGTGAGGGGTACAAGCCTGGTACACAGAGAGGTTGAGACAGGTGAGAGCACCTGGTTTAAAAGCAAGGATGTCAGGAAAATTTTTATTGGAGACTAAAAAGCTGAGTTTAGTTTGCTGGTTGATTTACAACAAGTTTATTATCATATTTTACAATCTGAATAAAGCCATTAAATATAAATCTGTTTTCTTAGTTATTTACTGAAGGTAACAGCCAACATGGCAAATATTTATATTAAATGGAGCCAATGTTACACACATGAAATAAATGTGCAGACAGAATTAGGGTAGTGGGGTTGATGGTTTGGTGGTGGACTCTGCTACCCTTCATAACAGTCATATTTCCACTAGCAGGTTCCAGAGACTCAAAAACTATGTGATATAAGTCGTGTTTAAAATTAATGCCTTATAAAGCTATTTTTATTTGTGATAAAACTTAGTTCTTTTTCTCAAATTGATATCTTTTAAAATACTCTTTAAGAATGCAGCAACAAAGCCCATTTAAATGCAGCAGAGGCTCTGACTGGAATATTTGGATAAAAAATGAAATAAAAATGATCAAAGCTATGATTGATGAGTATTTTACACTCATAAAATCAAAAATGTGGCTGTGGTTGGACAGAGTAAAAACTGAGGCTGGTTAGTAAATAATTAAGTTATTTTGTTTATTGCTTGTCAAGTATTGAGAAAATGTTTTTGTTGTTGTTACTTTGTACTTTCTTGAAGAAAAAAGTGAATAAAAATGATTTACAGAAACATGCATGACTAAACATATTTAGTCATACTAACAATCTATCCTATCATATTTAATCTGTAAATAACATTAAAACAAGTACAATATTATTAATTAATTATATTTCTTAATTTGTGAGAAGAATTTAAATGGCAATGAGAATTTACTGTAGAAAATAAATGGCAAATTTGAGTCTTCCAATTCCACGGCACAGCCAATCAAGCATGATTTCAACTTAAAGTTAGTTGGACATACAGATAAACAAGAAAAGCATCTTTACTCAGTTTTTCATACATTTTTTAAACATAAAAATATTTACTCTAGCTGTCAGAGAAAAAATGCTTTTTAAAATCCAACTGAATATCAGCTTATTAGCTTTAAGATAGACATTCAGTTACACAACCTTCCACACAATCTTGTGATATATCAAATGGGTCATCCTCAAAATGTAAGGGATAAAAACTGTCAGAATCTTCATACAAATTAAGTAGATCTTATCGGATCATGTCAGTAGCTTTGACAAGGTACCCATATGCGGAATATCAGCTTCTCTTCCTGAGATAATGACACATTTGGAGTTTTAGAACAAACTAAATCTGTTTGTTTCCAGACACCCGATGTTTAAATGTGTGGGGCTTGAATATGATAAAGTATTTTTTAGTGGAAGGCCTTGATGTTCAAAATTAGTTTCTCACCAAAATAATGTTAAATTCAGGTTTTATAATATTGCATAAGTTTATGCTTTTTGCTGTTTACGCATCAGAAAGCAATCAGATTCTCTCTGAAGTAACACTTTAAATGTCGCCTTATCTTGAGAGGGCAGTAGGGGTCAGGACCAAACTAAAACTGAAGTTTGACATTTCAGCTTACATACGTGTTTCTTTTAATCAGGAATGTCTACAGAGGACTTCAGTGTGTGAAATAATGTCATTTGTATAAATCAAACAAGAACATTTCCTAAATAATAGAATAAGTAACTAATTCCAAAACAAAACCCAAACCTTGGTAATCCCATTAAGTCAAAGCCTTTCCTCTGTGCCTTCTTTCTTAAATAAGCCACAATATGTTTCCGCATTATTACAAACACAGCTTCCAGTGGTTGGACCTTCATTTAAAGCTCCATACTATCTGAATCTTGTTCCGTTTCTCCACGGTGAGCAGATTCCTATCAGATCTTCTAAAATGTAGTTGTCATCTCTGTTAATTATCCTCTATCCATTATGTACCGCCCAGGCTCGAACCAGTGACCTCACTGTGTGGCTGCTAACCACCACACCACAGCCCGTCAATTATACTAAGGAGGAAAATTCACACAAAGTGGATCGGAAGTAATGACTCCGACTTCTGTTACATCACTATTTAACAACACGACACCTCCACTCCCTCCAACAAACTACAAATAACTATCCATTGCGTAAAAGTGTAGCCCAGTGTTTTCTAAAACAGAGCCATGTGTCTGATATAAAACCCGCTAATAAACAATCGTCTTTGGTGCATGCTTTAACTTTAACAGGTGAAACTGATTAGCCAAGGCACCCTTAATTCTGTGTGTTTCTTTCTCCGTCTGTGGGTTTTCCCACCCTAAATGAAAGGTTGTTTTTAATAGGGTCCATGCTGGAAAGAGTTGATGTAATTGAGGGAGCTGCTTCTAAAGTGTTCCATTAAAATACACTTAGATTAACAGTGCCCCAATTTAGTTAAAGGGAGGGGTGATTACTGTTAATAAAGGCACCTCAGAGCTGGAAAAGCAGCAGAGAAGTGCATTCAAGGTGAGGCCTGGCAACAGGGGACGGAAGTATAAACATGTTTTGCTTAGTCAGTCCATCAAATGAACATTAGACTTTCGTATGTGTCTACGTTGGCGTGGGGAGCGAATATTGTAAATCTGAGCCACATGAAGGCAAGCAGAGAGGTTAGTCCTACGTCAAGCACTGCATGTCTCTGACATTATTTGACTAGAGGGAGAAATAAATGTAGGAAAAAATGGTAAGTCAGGACAAGAATACTACTGCTATCATTTTTAGCAAAACAAAATAATGGCCATGCAAAGTGTCTGGCAGTGTTTATGTTGGCTCGGTTCTGCAAAATCTTTGAAGATCAGCTTGATTATTGTCATTCAGTGGAACCAAAGCTGACAGTAAAAATGGCTGGAGCACAAAACTCATGGAGGTAAAGAATTTTCTTATTATGTTGTTCAACTTACATCCAACCAGTATTATCAGTCAAAAGTTTTATGTTGATGATTTATTAACATCATTTCTGTAACTAATCACTTTTGTCTTAGATTTTTTTCTCTCTCATTGTACTTTTTTAGTCTCAAAACAGATGTTGCAAAAATCCCAGTTAAATATTAATCACTACACACCTTACCCCTCATTGCTACTCAAATCTCATATTATATTTATATTAAATACAATAAAAATGCAGCTATGTTTCCTTTACTATTTATGTTAATTTATTATTGACTAAACTGAATTTAGGTTAAGGTTATTGGAACTGTGCGTAAAATGAAAAAAAAAAATCAAATGAAGCTTACACCATTGGAGGAGATGGCTAGGGGCATATCCCTGAAGACCCCCAATGAAATACATGTTCAAAAATAGAAACATTCAAGTATAACGTCATTATGTGACACATTTTCGGGTCATGACCTTTCATTTGCACTTGGTTTGAAGTCAATCGGATGAATGGTTTCAGAGATATAACCAAAACAGTTTCAGGTTTGTATGCCCCCTGGTGGCCAACCTGAAAATGGTAACTCACTCTAAATGCAATCAATTCATCCTCTCTATGATAAATATGCACATGCAAAACAAAAAATCTACATTGAAAATTGTTCAAGGAATCACATTAACATGAAGGATCTGCAGCGGACGCAGCGACATTCTGGGAGAAACCATAATATCCTTGACACGCTGTTCAGGGATATAAAGACATAATTTAAATGTTCAAACTCCATATTTCAGAAGCAAACTCTCCAAAGCACACAAATGCACAATGTTTGTTCCCAAACGTTTACTGTATTTTGATATATTATGCTAGCTGATGCTTTGTTGCCTATTCTAAGAGCTCTAAGCCTCTGATGGCATGTGATTTGTGCACAAACAGCATTTAAGTTTGATTGACATATCACCACTGGATTGTTTAGTGTTTAAAATGATCACCCAGAAAAGCACTGTTTCAGAATCCGTGACATGGACGATTCTATTTAGTTTACCCCAAAACTGCCAAAGTCAGCTGCGCCCCTGGCTTTCTGTGCCAGCATAGCATTGGTAACATTAGCTTAGCTGCTAGTTGACTTCAACTTGCTTGGATGTTTGTATCTGTAAGATCTCCTTTTAATTTAAACTGCTTCATTATGCATTTTAAAAGTGAATGTTTTTAAGTAGCTAGCAACGTTTTTCTATGCAAATCTGCCTCTAATGGACTCATCAGTCCCCATACTGGTTACCAAAGTAATAAGTGAGTGAAAAAGCATACCCTGGACTTAGTCAATGTCTCATACAGCAATGGCTTGCAACCAGTGAGTTAAATAACTCAAATAACTTTGAGTTATTTTCACTTTTGCTTTAAGCTCCTGTACATAAATAGATTTTTTCCCATAAAAGATGGAGAAAAACAAAAATATTATATTATTGCAGAAATGTAAATGAATAAAATGTGCTTTCTTAGATGTCTTTTACTCACTTAAATACTCACAGTAACAAAAACTGAAACAGGGGTGGTCAAACTTTGCATGTCACTGTAACTGGGACCAATTACAGCAACATTCTTTTAAATGTCCTCTTGATTTACTAAACAGTCTTCTTCAAGTAGTTTTTGTTTGCTTTTAAATCACCATTTATTTCGCCAATATGAGGGAATCTACCTCTTCCATCCAAACAACACATCTGTGGTACTGCCACCAGTAAACAGAACGGCGACCACACACACACACGCATGCAGTTTCACCTTAAGCTCATCTCTTAGGAGAAGAGTTCCCCAGCTTTCCTGTCACAAACAGTGAGGACAGAATAAACTAGATTTTCATTAGCTAGTCAAAATATAGATAACAAGTGCTCATTTCAGGCTCTGACTCAATATAAACATCAATCAGCCAAGTAAGCAATATCTGAAGACAAATGAAGGAGCAAATGTGGCTTTATCTTCCTTGTGGCATCAGATATTCAGATGTGGTGTTTTTTAGAAACATATCGAATCTCACTGACGAGACTGTTCGGCATCCTGCTCTGTTGCCTTTTTCAGGCAATATCGCGTGATGTTTTAACTCAAACCATAAACTCTCAGAAAGACTGTCTCTCCCAGGCTGACACTTCTCCCCCTGAGGGCCAGACCTTGTCATCGCCAGGGGAGTACCCATCATTTAAGGCATGCCGCTTGGCTGTTGACTTAGAAAAGCTAGATGTTTTGGCTGGACTCAGAGAAAATCCTCAATCCCGGTCATTTCATCCCAAACAGTGTCCTTGGTTGGACTCTGTGCCCTTTGATGAACTGAAAACTGTGATTCTTTTTTTCGGATTTTCTTTCTCTTTTCAGTTGACAGTCTTGCTAATCAGAGGAGTGCTTGTGATAATATGTATTGTTATAGTTGGAATTTCTCTCAGGAAATCATACTTATAATCACAGCAGGCTGTGTACTTTGCTCTCTTACTTTATATAGTTAAGTGAAGGACAAAAATACACACAGTGCAGAGAGGCTTTAGTCCAACTGGGATTTATTGTATTCCTGCATAACCGAAACGTGACCAGCAATACATAAATATTTGTCCACTTGATATAAACGTCAAATAAAAATATCCTATTATCCATATCAATATACACTGTTATAAGTTTACTTAACCATTAATAATGCATAATTTGTGTCACCCAGGAGGATTTAGAATATCATTTCAACTGTTTCACCTAATATGTAATACAAGATTGCTTTTACAATACAAGGCAGTGATATTTAGCATTTTGTTACAGCAGATTCGAAAAGAGTTGTTTGTGTTTCTCAGTGTCTCCCAGAAATGACATTTAAAATGTTTGTGAAGATCAACCCTACTTTCTGCAAAGGTTTTAAACCTCCCTAAAATGCTAAGAAAAAAAAGAAAGAAAAAGGATTGAACCTGAATTCAATGGACACACATCTAAAGAAAAAGAGAGACAATGGAAAAAAAAAAAAAACAAGAGCTTATGTGTTATTCAACTATCACTGCTAATTCTACAAAGATTTACAATCAGCAGATTTGTTGGGGTGCCATGACTGGGTATATAAAGAGCATCTACCAGTATCTTTCCAAATGATGATGGGTCATGAGATCCTGTCCCAAGTGCTGGAGTTCAGCTTCACTGGTGACGTGTTCTGGGCATGTCTCACTGGGAGGAGACATCATGGAAGACTGAGGAATCACTGACTTGCATCAACTGGCCAGTGAACACCTAGGATAGCCCAAATGAAATGGAAGTGTCTGTAGTAAAATAATCTTGATGTGTTTCAGTAGATAACTGTGCATTAAAATTATTCTTTTGCTTATTTAACTTGAGGAGGTTTGAATGGACCAAACTCTGGTCCAGCGATAAAACCAAAGCTGTAAGTGGACAACAAGTCATGTGGCAGAAATGGAAGTTGCCCTACATTCACCTATAGATAAGTGAGTTTTCTTGTTCGTTATTTTCTTTGTCTTCTCTTTCTGTAATTGTTGATCAAGCGTCCTGCCAACCCCCAGGTGAGTGAGGGAGCAAAAATGTTTGTTTGACAAAGTGCTGTGTCCAGTTGAACTGAGTCACCATGTGTTCCAGGTCTAGCAGACTATTAGGTGAAAAAATGACCTTATGTTTGAAAGTTTTCTTTGAAGAAAGCCGAAGAAAATTCTAACCACCATCTGATGTGAGTTTGCTTTTTTGTTTATTCCTTTTTTATTGCTTTTATTCTTAAAAGTAACGAACATATAAGTAAAAAGTAAACAGTAACTTGCTTGAAAAGAGGTGGATGGGATTAGTTGCCCAAGTTGCTGACGTAGACGACAAACCTTAATTCTCTCTATGACGAGTGTTGGTAAATATTTCAAAAGAGTTTATGTCTCTCCTACTAAGTAGCCAAGAGTTCTTATTTTGAGCAGAGCTGTTCTAACCATAATCATCGCTCAGATTTTTATCCGTTTTACTTCCATGAAAAGCTCTGTTTTGATTTATCAACCAGCATCACAGCATTGGTGCTTTCTTTCTGTGTTTGTGTGTTTGTTTCATGTGGTTGGATCAAGTGTCTCACACAGAACTGTTTTCTCATTTTCACAGAAATTTTCTGTTTAATTTGTGCAACCTTTCTGCTTCCATTTATGTCCCTGAGTGTGACATGGTTACAGTAAATCGGCATATTCTATGCATATGAAGCTAACGGCATATGCTTGCCCATATATATTCATCTTATCCTGCATGCTCACATGCATAGTGAAAACCACACAAGCATTATTTTCCACCCCTGCACATACACGAGGATTCGTGGTGACAAACGTTGCAATTGGGAATATTCCTCAGCCTTCCTTAAAAATGAAAGCATAAAAAAACAAAATCTTTTATTCTTTATTTAAAGCAAATATGTGTCCGGATTTCCTCAAACCACTGAAATATGCAGCAAAACATTGAAAACAAAGCATGATAAATAAACACTGACAGCAAACTACTTGTACAACACAGATTCTTTCTATGGATAACTGTCTGATCATGGCTGTTAATGTTTCTGTTATGGTGAAATCTGTCAGCTCAGCACAAGAAAATTTATGACAAATCCTGTCATAATCCAAAAATAACCTAATTAGAAACACAAAAATAATTTTAATCAAATATGATTTGAAAATATGACATTTCAGGAATAATGTGAAATATTTTTTTGTTTGTTTGTTTTGATTTGTTGCATTTTTACCAGTTTGAATAAAATCATTTGCACTACTTTATCAGAAATAATATGATTGCTTACCAGGAAATATGGCAATGTGCTAAACGTTTTCAGCAATAATGTGGAGATAAAATGAAGTAGATCCACAGTTCAGGATCTGTATTATTACAGTGTGTAAAGTCAGCTCAAAATAGTGCAGAACTGCTGCTTATCAGCAAAATGAGTAGTGAAAAACAGACTTGTGGGTTATCGTCTGAGTGAGTGAGTGTCTGACAAGCGGATATTAGCTTGCCACAGTAACTGGAACACACCAGTCACACGTAAAAAAATGCTTGCTAGTTATTTTCACCCTGGACCAAAATTCAGATTCAGGTTTAAACTAGATATTCCTGCACTTATTACATTATGTAGCCATGCTTTTTTCCATATATTACATTTCTATTGCTTAAAATTCCCCCTTTTTAAGTTATACCTGACTGTGTAGGGGCTGCAAGATGATATCAAAGTGTGTCCACAGTGGTGAAGCGTAGCCAAACTACTTTCTAAAATAATTTTCTTGGTGTGTGAACAAAATATTATGTTTGGTGTGAGAGTTGTATGTGTAACAGTATGAGGCCAATATCGCAACTTTGAGACCATAGAGTTGCCTTTCTGTGTGCGTGTCTGTTTTTACTATGGTAATCAAAACTCTAATTTTATCCTCGTGGACACAGATATTTTGAGCGTTATAGGTTGTTTTTATGGTGAGAGTTGGGATTAGGTTATAGTTACATTTAGGGATTGGAGTTCAGTTGACCTGACTGAAGTGGAAGTTGCAAGTGACAGAGAAGCATGACACATTTAAGTAAAATGCTGCGTATCAATGTGCTGGCTGGCTGAATAGATCAATAGTTTATTTAATCATTTGTAAATTCATATTTACAATTTATTTCACATGCAGTTGCAGCACAAGCATTTCATTCACTAAACACGCTGTTACACAGGTGTACACAGAAACGCACGCAAACAGGAGACACAGGTAGACTCTGCAAAAAATATTGCCATGGTAACTGATAAGGTAGATATCTGTGATTTATCAGATTTAGGAAACATGTTTTTAGCCTCGGCTCATTTATTTGTGGTCCCAAATGACATCCCAAATAAATTTAGACCAAATAAATCTTGCATTTTTGTTGTTAGGAAAAAATTCTTAACTTCAAGATTTTATTTGCATTTTGATGAAATTTGGGTGTAGAGATGAGGAGATAAGCATACCGAAACCTGAATTCAACACCAAAGATATAATTGTGCCACTATATAGAATGAATAAAACGTATAAGGGTAAACATATTTATATAGGTATTTTTCTAATTTTATGTTCAAATAATAGACTGTAGCTGTGTCCCTATTCAGGGTATGCACACTTTGAAATGCAGATTTGTCTGCTACATATGTTTTACTGATGCACCAAGTACTGTTCCAGTTCAAAGGATCCTTCAAATCCACCCTTCAAATGGGCACTTCATTTGTCTTCAGATCAGTCTGAAATGAAAGCTACAAGTGATTCGTTTTTTCTCCCTTTTTTCTCCCTGCGTCATGCATGCTGTTGCAAAAATGGGAATAGAGGCCGGCTGTGAACCGGGTGGGTGGATAATTGACACATATCAAATTCTAACCTAAGAGATAAACAAGCTAATCAAGAGCTAACAGGAGCTAAGTAGCTAACGGAAGTAAGCTGGCTAAAGCTAAAACGTGCTGCTAGCCAGCTAAAATCTGCAGTTTCACTTCACTTCTTTCTTGCAGATGATTATCAGATATATGTCATTTAAAAGAATACCCCCCATTTATACCAAATTTTAGGTTAAATAACATGAGTTTTCCTTCACAGTTGTGATGAACGTAAACTTGATCTATTACCTCTAAAATGTTTTTTGAACCAGACTGTAAACATGTTAATTTCTACTGTGAAATTGAGATTGACACCCTTTTGCAGCCCGCTGATGAGGGGTTAACTGCAAATTTTTTGGTTTCCTGCATAGCGTCATTCTTAACCGCCGAAGGTTGCAGCTTGGTACAAATAGCCACAGTTTAGATCACCCATCCACATATACAAAATACACACATTACTTCTTAATCTATACAGTTGGTGGTTTCTCTATCATATACAGTATACAACTACACAACCAGTTGGGGAGACCCTGACCCTGTGCTGACCGATCAAAACTGATCCAAACACCAACCATGCCTGGCGAGATATTACGGTTCATACGTGTGCGCTATTAGAGTTGCAAAAACATCAACGGCCCACAAGTAACTTACCAGAAAGTACTTGCAATCATCAGCAATCGTTCCAGTCACTACTGAAGGTCTACCACATTGTTTTTCCAGTCATCATCTCTTATTCAATGACAATCTTGTTGTTTGAATTTTATTTTTTTTTAATCATCAATGCCATTATTTTGGGGGGAAAAAATCAGTGTGTGGTAATTCACATGTAAATGAAAAATGAAAAGATATAAGAGTTAAGGCCTTGTAAAACAAAAAGAAGCAACTTTTCATCACTATTGTGTAAAGTGTAACTATTCCTATACCTCATTAGTTCTTACCCCTTTGGTGATTCTTTGACATCCAGCATTGTGGCTTTGCAGAGTCGCGATGCGGTGCTGTTAGAATTCCTGGTTTGGCTGAAGAATGAGGAGAAACTGTGTGTGGAATGAATTAAATCTTTATCTGCTGCTATTTTCTGACTTAAGACAAACACTTGACAAAGTTTCACTGCAAGGACCAATTATGCTGCACCAGACTTAATGGTTATTTATTGCACTCAGAGTCCATATGAGACCTATTTGCGTGAACTCTGTGCATCATGTTGCCAATAGAGATGATTTTTCAGCTGGCCCAGATTGGCTGTACTACAAGTTCAAGAGATTCGTAGTCTCTGCCGTGCCTCTTCGAAGTATTAAAGCTGTTTTCTTTCACATAACCAGCTCTTCCCTTGCCATGGTCATTTATGTCTTCATTCATTCATTTTCCACTGTTAAACTGCCATCAATCCTGCTCAAACCTTCAGCAGCTGCTGTGTGCTTTGGGTCAAAGTCAGAATGTGTCGGAAACAGTGCACCTTACCCTGAGAGCTGTGCAGACAAGAAGCAGCAGTGGACAAACTGGTTTTAGGTTCTGCAATACAGTGATGTCATTTTGAAACAATAGCAGAACCTGGGTGTGATTGATGGAGCGCAGACAGTCCACTATATCTCACGACATCAACACAGAGACTAAGCTTTCCTTCAGCTGTTTATGCTTTCTTCAATTCTCTGCATTTCCTTGTTGCCCCTGGTTGGATCACCTCTGTGATATTAAGTGATTTGGAATTAACTGAAATGGAGAACTGGGCAACATTGGGCTCTGTTGTTCAATAAAGTGTAGAACCCATCCATCCATCCATTATCTACCACTTATTCCCCGAAAGGGGTCGTGGGGGGGCTGGAGCCAATCCCAGCTGACATTGGACAAGAGGCAGGTTACACCCTGGACAGGTGAAGTGTAGGACTTTTTTAAAAAAAAAAAGTTCAATAATGGGTCATTGTTAGGAAGTTGACAAGAAGCTGCTGAATGCATTTGATTTTAGAAAAGGAGAGAAACAGCTAAAACAGGGGTTGGCAACTCCTGTTCTAGAGAGCTGCACTCCTGCAAGTGTTAGAGGTTTCCCTGCCACAGCACAGGCATCCAACATAATTAGCAGACTTTTGTTGAGCTTGTGTCTCAATTAGGGCAGGGGTGCCCATTACGTCGATCGCGAAGGTGGTGTCAGTCGATCGCATGACATAAAAAATATATAGGTTAGTATATCATCCATCTCGTTACTTCATTGCAGCGCTAACACACTGCGTGGTCAGATTTCTTTTTATTTTCTTTCAGTAAAATTTCAATAAAAAGTTGTGCAAATGTCCCTTCCTCGTTACATCAGGCTGTGGACATGTAGGAATAAAACGCACAATGTGCATGCGCAGACAGCTTCTCTGAGCATAAAGTCGGAGATATCCGCTAGTGTCTGTGTTGCTTTACTTACTGTCTGAAGTTGTTCATAGTTGTTTTTCCACAAAGTTCTGATTCTAGTATGGATGGTTTCATACAAACATGTACAGGAGTGAGTTGTTCTTATGTGGTTTAAGCTAACTCATTGTATCATTCCGTAGTTTCTGGGAGTTCTTTATATAGCACGTCTGCGCATGATATTCATGTCATGTTGAAGAAGAGATCCCTTGTGGGCATTCAAGGAATTTTTTGTACTGACTGCAATGTTTATTATTTGTTTTTCAGTTGACCATACCAACATATACATCAACATCGCTACTGTTAAAGTGTACCAGATGTCTATTATTACAGATTGCTACCTGACCACCTAGGCAGCTGCAGTTTTGCTTACAGAAGACTAAGGCCAGTATTATCAGCGTCCCAGCATACAGAAAATATATTTTACAGCAGTGAAATGTGTAAGATCATTAAATGGTCTCATCCTACATCCTGAAAGCAATACAGGATTTCTGGATGCATTGCTTTCACATCACACAAGAGCCCCCCCGCTCACATACTGAAACTCAGGCACACTCACTAGCTAGATCTTATTGGCTTTGTCACTTTAAAAGTAGATTGCATGTTGTAAAAGTGTGGGCACCCCTAATTTAATGTCTGCATACTTCCAAGTGCTGATTCGACGTTCGCATACGTCATACTGGCACACCAAGTGCTATCCCAATCGAAAGTCCGCTAATTAATTTTGATGTCCTGTGGCAGGAAAACCTCTAACACTTTCAGGAGTGCGACTCACTAGAATCAGGGTTGCCGACCTATTAGCTAAAACCTGCAGGATACTTGCCCTAAAGGACTGCTGTTTGACATCCTTATGTTTCTATGTTATTAGAAAGTAGCCTTTTTATTAACACAATGTAAGCATATTAACAAGGTACTGCTGGTGAAATCTCTGACTTTACCACAGAAGTCATAACCTTATCCCTCCCAAGGTGGGCTAATCACCAAGATAATGGAGAAGTTTCCATTTTTATTTCTTTTATCTGATTATCTGACTGTCAAAGTCACGTCAATATAATCCAGTCTTAAAAAGCTGTGCCTGTTTCACATAGCTCTAAGGCTGGTTTTGTTAGGCGTTTTTCATACTTTTTTTTTTTTTTGTTTGTTTGTTTGTTTGTTTGTTTTGTTTTAAAGCCACATTGGCTGAAAGATTTCTTGGACAAATAAGTGGATTACAGATCATTTCCACAGCAGTAGTTTGAACATGAAATATTGAGTAAACACAGGTGGTTGGGATCACATTAATCAGAGCTCTGAACAGAGCCCTCGTATCAATAGTACCACCTGAGTATACCTGCAGCTTTCTGTCATAAATGGTCGCCACAGTAAGCAGAGCAGCTTTTCTTTCCTTGTATTGTTTGGCTAATGAAAACCTGTCAGAGAGTTTAGCATGCTGCTACTTTTTAGTAGAGACGGCAGAAATGGAATGTTTGAGAGATCGAATCATTTGGAACATTGCTCCATAAAAAAATCAATCTTATAGAATATTCAGAACGTCATCAAAGAGACATCTGGTGTCCAAAATATTTTATTCGAAAATATCAAACTTAGGGCTCGGGTGCAGTGTGAACTGGGTGGCGGCCGGGGGCGGGCACCCTGGTGGTCCGATTTCCGGTAGCAGAAACTGGTTTTAGTGACGTGGAAAGTCCCCTCTCTCCCAGGGAAGGAGCCTTAGCTTGTGCGTGAGACTGAGCGGCTCTGCCTAGATATAGTTGGACTCGCCTCAACGCACAGCTTTGGTTCTGGAACCAATATCCACAAGGGTTGGACCTTGTTCCACTCTGGTGCCAAGCGGCACTGTCATGACGGTAATCCCAGAACTCGTTGGTGGACACCAGCAGGGAGGGATGCCGTCAATTTGAAGAAGGAGTCTTACAGGGCCTTTCTGTCCTGCGGGACTCCAGAAGCAGCTCACGGTTATAGACAGGCTAAGCAGAACATGGCTTTAGCAGTTGCCAAGGCAAAAACTCAGGGCATGGGAGGAGTTTGGTGACCATGGAAAACGACTTTTGGACGGCTTCGAGGAGATTCTGGTCCACCATCCGGCAGTGGAGGAGGGGGAAGCAGTGTTTTCTCAACACTGTTTACGGTGAGTATGGGGGACTGCTGACACTGGGGGTAGGTGGGGGGAATACTTTGAAGACCTCCTTAATCCAGCCAACATGTCTTCCGAGGAGGAAGCAGGCCCGTGGGACTCCATGGTGGGCTCGTCCATCTCGGGAGCTGCGGTTGCTGAGGTCACTGAGGTGGTCAAAAAGCTCCTCCGTTGCAGGGCCCCGGGGGTGGATGAGATCTGCCCGGAGTTTCCTAAGGCTCTGGATGCTGTGGGGCTGTCTTGGCTGACACGCCTCTACGACATTGCATGGACATCGGGGACAGTGCCCCTGGACTGGCGGACTGGGGTGGTGGTCCACCTCTTCAAGGGGGGTATACAGGGGTATCACACTCCTCAGCCTTCCCGTCCTGAAAGTGGAACAGTGGGCCAGCTCTATATCCTCTTCGGGGTCCTTGAGGGGGCATGGGAGTTCACCCGACTAATCTACAGTGTTTTTTGGATCTAGAGAATGCGTTCGACCGTGTCCCTCAGGGACTCCTGTCGGTGGTGCTCCAGGACCACCTTGTACGACCGGTGTCAGAGCTTGGTCCGCATTGCTGGCAGTAAGTCGGATTCGTTTCCAGTGAGGGTTGGACTCCGCCAAGGCTGCCCTTTATCACCGATCCTGTTCATTAC